>PVKM010034322.1:0-15580 GCA_004027735.1 Carollia perspicillata
TTGTACCTTGGAAAACCAAAGAGGATAATAACACTATAAACTGCTATCCTTACTTTTTATGAAAATATTATATTATTAAAATTCATTTATTATTGGTTTTATTTAAAATAATGATTTTGTTTTTAAATTATGTCATTAAAGTTATCTTAGTTTTTTAAAGGAGACTTAATCAAGAAGTCTTTATTATCTTACTGTATGCAGTAAACAAGGTGAGGTGGCCCCAGGTTAGGGTGATTTATGAGCTCACCATGCACATCACAGGGACTACATGTAGACTTGACTGCATCTATGAGGAACGTGTATCTTCCTGAGGATCCCTCTGGCCATTACCAAACCCTCCCAGAGGTGATGGAAAGGAATATGTCCAATGGGCCCAGGGTACACTTGATTCTCTCCAAGAAAGGGGAAGTGAGGCAAGGGGAGATGCTTTCTCTATGTATTCATTGCAAATATTTGGATTCAGACAAGATGGAGGGTTTATACTTCCAGATTAAAAGGAGTAAAGGAATATTTCCTGTGGACCAGATATGTGGGTAACTTAGGTCAGTGAATCAATGTGGTTTCATCACAAGCTTTGTCTCATCAGTCCCTAAACTAGTGAAGGATCAGAAGCCAGAATTTGGAATTGATATCAGATACTTAAGGGCTGTAGAAGTACCCACAACTGAGGTGGCCCACCATTATGATTTGCCCAGTGCTGAGGAGTTTCCCAGGACATAGACTTTCAGTACTAAAATAGGAACATTTCTTGACAACCCAAGCATAATAGCATGCATCTGCACCCTCTCCCCCCTCTTCCAAGACACAGGAGTTGCAGGCAAGGGGTCCAAGAGAGACCTTATATACGCCTATGAAAGTGTCCATGAAAGAAAGACCCAATCATAAACATTTTGAAGAAAGCCAGTTCATGATATGGACACTTCCTATCCCCTTATTATTTTTTCTCTCTTCTCTTGGTTTTGGCTCTGACCTGGACACTGGTTAGCAAGCGTTGAGGAAGAAAAGGGGGGGGGGAAGAAAACACAAAGTGGAGAATAAGGCATCCACAGAAAAGCAGCCTAAGCAAGAGGACAAGAAAAGGTTTAGAGTAAAATCAACTTCAGTTTTTGATTCTATAAGATAGTCTAATCACTGAATTTAGCTCTATTTGTTACTGTAGTGACTGTGGGATGTCCTTGTCCTGACATAGACACCTGAGAGTGTCTAGAAAACTCCTGAGAGGTGTCTGAGTGTTCATCCAGGGCCAAAGGAAGGTCAATTTCACTGAACACATGTGGAGGCAGAATGTATCACAAAAACAAGGGTGCCATGATTTTTGTCTTCGCCATGCTAGTTCAATATCTATTATAGTTAAAATTGAAAATCTTTCTCAGAGGACCCAAGATGGCAGAGGAGTCAGTGGTGGCTACACTAACCTCTTCCCAGAACCAATCTGGAATTATAACTAAACTGTGGAGAAATCATCCAGAATAAACAACTGAACAATAGTGGGAAAGAAGCCTTATAACCACAAACAGATAGAAGAAAAATCTTTATCACAACATGACTGGTATGGAATGTGGAGGAGACAAGAGAGGGCTGGCTGGGCTCTAACAGGTGACAGTTGAAGTGCTCGAGGGATATTTCAGTGGCTGGGGGATTCTCTCTGAGAAGTGTGGGGTTTAAACCCTGAGCTGGGGAGCCTACAGCATCAGAACCCAAAAGTACCTGGATAACATCCAGCTGAGAAAAGCATCAGGGTTTCCTCTGCCAGGGACAGACAGTTGGAGACACAGAAAGTCTCTTAAAGGGCTAATGCATAAATTACCATTTGCAGTCACTTACCCTGGGCTCTGAGAAAGGCAGGGCAGAGTCGTTTAGTGAGGCTTGAAGAGAGACTGGGGACAGTGAGTCTAGAGAGAGAACTGAGAGAGCAGCTTCTAGGATCCCGGTGCCGAGTCATCCCCCATACCACAGAAGCCATTTGGTCCAGTCAGACCATGAGTCTAAAGATCAGTTCAAAGGATCAACACATCCAGGAGCTGGTTCTTTGAAAAGACAAACAAAATTGGAAAGCTTTTAACCAGACTCATTAAGAAAAACAGAGAGGACACAAATAAATAAAATCAGAAACGAAAGAGGAAATACAAAGGATTGTAAGAAATTACTATGAACAACTATGTGCCAAGAAATTTGAAAACCTAGGGGAAATTGACAAACTTCTAAAAACATATAATCTTCTAAAACTGAATCAAGAAGAAGCAGAAAGCCTGAAGAGACCAAGAACAATTAGTGAAATTGAAACCATAATAAAAAATCTCCTGGCACACAAAGGCCCTGGGCTGGATGGCTTCACAGGCAAATTTTACCAAATTTTAGGGAAGAGCTAACTCCTATTGTTCTCAAACTATTCCAAAAAATTCAAGAAGGAAGCCTCCCAAACTATTTTTATGAGGCCAATAGTATCCTAATTCCAAAATCAGGTAAAGAAACAACAAAGAAAACTACAGGCCAATATCACTGATGAACATAGATGCTAAAATCCTCAACAAAATATTGGCAAACCAGATCCAGCAATAAATTAAAAAGATCATACACCATGATCAAGTGGGATTCATTCAAGGATGCAAGAATGGTATAATATTCACAAATCAATAACTGGGATGCACCACATAAACAAAATGAGAGACAGAAATCACTTGATCATGTCAATAGAAGCTAAGAAAGCATTTGATAAAGTATAGCACCCATGTATGATAAAACACTCAGCAAAGTAGGAATAGGGGAGCATACCTCGGCATATAAAGGCAGTATATGAGAAACTTAGAGTCAACATCATACTTGATGGGCAAAAAATAAAAATTTTCCCCCTAAGATCAGGAACAAGATAAGGATGTCTGCTTCTACCATTTCTATTCAACACAGTATTGGAAGTTCTAGCCACAGAAATCAGATAAATAAATAAATAAATAAATAAATAAATAAATAAATAAATAGCATCCAAACTGGGGAACAGGAAGTAAAACTGTCATTATTTGTAGATGACATGATAGTGTACATAGAAAACTGTATAGACTCCACCAAAAAATTACTCAATCTAATAAGTGAATCTGGCAAAATAGGAAGATACAAAGTCAATATTCAGAAGTCAAAGGCATTTTTGTACCCCAACAATGAAATATCAGAAACAGAAACTAGGGGAAAAAATTCCATTGACTATAGCAACAAGAAAAATAAAGTACCTAGGAATAAACTTAACCAAGGAGAAAAAAGACCTGTACTCAGAAAAATATGAAACACTGAAGAAAGAAATTAAGGAAGATACAAACAAAGGGAAGCATATACTGTGTTCATGGATTGGAAAAATCAAATTATTAAAATGTCCATACTACCCAAAGCAATCTATAGATTCAATGCAATCCCTACTAAAATACCAATGACATATTTCATGATTTAGAACAAATATTTCAAAAATTTACATGGAACCATAAACAACCCTGAATAGCTACAGAAATCTTGAGAAAGAAGAACAAACTAGGAGGGATCACAACACCTGATATCAAACTATTCTCCAAGGCCACTATAATCAAAACAGTCTGGTGCTGACATAAAAACTGACATACAGGTCAATGGAACAGAATATAGGGCCCAGAAATAAACCCATATATCTATAGTCAAGTGATATTTGACAATGGGGGCATGAGCATACAATGCAGTAAAATTAGTCTCATCAAGAAATGGTGTTGGGAAAACTGGACTGGTACTTACAAAAAAACTAGACCACCAACTTATATCATACACCAGAATTAACTCGAAATGGATGAAAGACTTACACATAAGCCACAATACCATAAAGTCCTGGAGGAAAACATAGGCAGTAAATTTCAGATATCCCATGCAGCAATATTTTCATCAATATATCCTCTAGGGCAAGAGAAATAAAGGAAACAATAAACAAATGGGAATACATCAAATTAAAATGCTTCTGCACGGCTAAAGAAAACATTATCAAACTGAAAAGGGTACCGACCATATGGGAGAATATATCTGCCAAGGATACCATGGACAAGGGTTTGATCTCCATAATATATAAAGAACTCATATGAATCAATGCCAGGAAGCCAAACAATCCAATTAAAAAATGGGCAAAGGACCAGAACAGACACTTCTCTAAAAAGGACATACAGAGGGCCCATGGGCATATGAAAGGAAGCTCAGCATTACTAGCCATAAGAGCTGCAAATTAAAACACAATGAGATACCAACTCACATCAGTCAGAATGGCCATCATAAACAAATCAACAAACAACAGGTGCTGGTGAGGATGCTGAGAAGTCGTGTACTGTTGGTGAGGATGCAGGCTGGTGTAGCCACTGTGGAAAACAGTATGGAATTTCCTCAAAAAAAAAAACTAAAAATGGAACTGCCTTTCGACCCAGAGGCTCTGCTGCTGGGAATATACCCTAAGAATCCTAACTCACCAACTCAAAAGAATGTATGCACTCCAATGTTCATAGCAGCATTATTTAGAATAGCCAAGTGCTGGAAACAGCCTAAGCGCCCACCAGTAAATGAATGGATCAAAAAATTATGGTACATTTACATAATGGAATACTATGTAGCAGAAAGAAAGAAGGAGCTCCTACCCTTCATGACAGCATGGATGGAGCTGGAGAGCATTATGCTAAATGAAATAAGCCAGGCAGAGAAAGACAAATACCATATGATCTCACCTGTGAGTAGAACCTGAGGAGCAAAACAAACAATGAGCAAAATAGAACCAGGGGCATGGAGACAAGAAACAGACTGCCAGGGACCAGTGAGGAGGGGGTTGGGGGTTAAGGGAGGAAAGAAGGGGAAGGACCTATTTAAAAAGCAAATATAAATGGCCCATGGGCATGGAGAACAGGGTGGGGAATTGATTGTGGGAGGTGAGGGGGAAGGGAGAGCAAAAGGGGGAAACTTGGACAACTGTAGCAGAACCACAATAAAACAACAATGAAAAAATAAAATGCAAAAAAATAAAAGCCTTTCTCTAATAAGAGGTAATGAATTGCATGTCAAAGAAATAATTCATTAGTTCTTTTAACCCACTCCTTAAGAATTTTGCATTTTTCCATGAATTATTTAAAATCCTTAAGATGAGATCTAGTTAGATGCAGAAAAAAATTGTACACGTCCCATCTCTTGCTTAATGTCGAATGGCCATACCACTAAGAGGCCGAATATTTGCTTCTCCCTTAATCCAGAGGTCAAAGGATTTCAG
Organism: Carollia perspicillata; assembly: GCA_004027735.1. NCBI lineage: Eukaryota > Metazoa > Chordata > Mammalia > Chiroptera > Phyllostomidae > Carollia > Carollia perspicillata. Next base: position 5,246 of record PVKM010034322.1, read on the forward strand.
GAGATAAACATCAGACCTTCCACATGAACTTTGGGTTCACTGATTTTCTGGGATGATTGTCAGAAATGACTCAGCTCCTTCCACACCCCTCAGTCAGGTGAACACACCCATCTGTTCCTTCTACCTGTGCTCAGCTTGGTTCACCTGCGTTGAGTTCTGCCACCCAGGAAATGCCCCTTCCTGCTGACTTGTCAGTACTGCTGCTTGTTCCCCCCAATCCCTTCACCCACCCATACCTGGCACCTAGTCTCAGGTGTGATGTTCATTTTCTGGTATTTCTGGACCAAGCCATTTGAAGCATCTATCTCTGCTGCCTTGTCAGGGCCTTGGTTGCTGCTTCGTGGTTATTTTGGATCTGGATTTTAGGCTCAATTCTGTTAATTACACTCAGTATAATTTCAGGCAACTGTTTTAACCCCTACAAGCTCAATTTTGTCATCCATACAATTGGGATAAAAACGCTGTGTTGCTCAGGGATATTGTGAAGAAACAATATACATAAAAGCAATTTGGACAAGTTAGAAAGTAAATATATTAATGGATTATTTGTAGAGCAATCTGGTTACCAAGATGGAGTTGTGATCCCCAATACTATTAGTTTATCTTTACCCTTACCTGTCATTACTGCATCCCTTGGCCCTTCACCGGAATCCCCAATCCTCAAAACCTGATGTCCTGAATGACAATATTCAATTGCCTATATGGACCATCTCCCTAGGACCAGTATCCTCCTATCACATCATGTAAATGTCAGTTTCTCTCTTTCAATCTTAGATGAGCCTCCTAAGTCTCTTCTGTTTGAATATTTTCTCGAACCCAATCTCTTAATGACTGTAGAGACCTATGTAATTCCAGTTTAACTACCATTTTTCTCTCTTCTGCCCTCAGAAGACAGAAAAGTCTGGAGAAAAAACAGGAGAATAGAGTGTTCTGGAAGCCAGGTAACAAGTGTTGTAAGAAGGAAAGAGTGAACAACCATGTGAAATATTGACAATCAAAGAAGATGAAGACTGAGAACAAGTGTTTGGATTTAGCAACAGGAAAGGTATCGGTGAGCTTGATAGGAACAAATTTGGGGAACAAAGAATGGTAACAAAACCTTGGCTAGAGTAGATTCAATGGGAAGAGAAGGAGCTAAATTAGAGACAAGTATAGACAGCTCTTTCAAGGAGTGCTATTGTTAAGGGAAATGAGAAAGATGGGCAATATCCAGAGAGAGAGAAAGAGGATGAAGAGAGTTTTTTTAAAAAATATTTTCTTTATTTACTTTTAGAGAGAGGGGAAGGGAAGAAGAAAGAGTGAGAGAGAAACATCAATGTGTGGTTGCCTCTTATGTGTCCACTACTGGGGATCTGGCCTGAAACCCAGGCATGTGCCCTGACTGGGAATTGAACCAGCAACCCTTTGTTTCACAGGCCCGTGCTCAATCCACTGAGCTACACCAGCCAGGGCTGAAGAGAATTTTAATCAGTGAAAACAGAAAGACCCAGTAGAAAGGACTAAATTGATGAGGCAGGAGAGACAGAGAATTGCTGGAGCAATGGCTTACGTAGGTTAGGGGGACAGGATCGAGTGCTCCACTGGAGGGACTGGACTTTAGGAACATGGACGGATCAACCATAGTGCAAAAAGGACATCAGCACGTGTACACGCATGTAAATGGGTGGGTAGAAGTGAAGGGAATCTTTGGATTGCTTTAGTTTTCCTAGTCACATAGTGGGCAAAGTCATTCTTTGAGAATGAGGGTGGAAAAGTGTCAGAATTTGAGGACAGAAAAAGCTGAGATATTAGCCACTTCGAAGCATAAAAGTGTAAATGATCTAAGAAAATATGATACAATTGCTGAATGGTGTTAATCACCCACAAAATGTAAGTGATCGTACATGTAGAATGTTCAGTTTAACCAGGATTGGGCTTTCTCCAGGAGCATTTGATGAAGTCAGAGCAGGGCAAAGAAGTTGGGGACAAATTTGAGGAAGTGATAACTGACCATGGAATTTAAGTTGGACAATGGAATACAGGAGTGAGGATGCAAGACGAGCCGGTGAAAGTGTTGTATTAGAATCAATGGAGGTGTTTTTAGAGTTAAAGAATTGTTGAAATTGGGGTATAGGACGATAGCTGGGTATAAAAAATTAGTTACTGGTCAAAAAGTAGGCCATTTAAAATTGAGAGAATGAGGGTTTTGCAGTTAAGTCCAAGGTTATATCCATGGGAATGAAGGGCCAAGGTCTAGAGAAGGACAAGGTCATTGGAAGACGGGAGGGTAAGGAACTGAGTGGACAGGCATGGGAGCTTCTTCTACACGGATATTGAACTGACCAAGAAATATGAGAGGAGTAGAATTAGAAAGAGTGGATCTTATATAAGCTTCAAAGAATAACAAGGAACAGCAAGGAATAACTAGGAAGTCGTGAGGACAGTGGTGGGGCGGAGTGTAGCTGACTTCAACAAATCCAGTCACCTCCAGAATGACATACTGGTCTGGCTTAAAATGTTCTCCTAGCTGTTCAACACAGACAACTGGACAATGAGGAACATTGTTTTATACCAGTGTTCTCATTCTCATTACCATCATTTTTTAGTTTCAGTTTAATGTATGAGTATTAGAAAACAAAGAGGGAGGAAAGAATTTGGAATAATGATAATTCAGTTAGCTTAATCCAGCCAAGTCATTAATCTCAAAGTGTGGCCTGGCCTCCCCCGGAGTTCCCCAGGACATTTTTCATGTTGTAACTCTTTGCATAATAATATTAAGATGTCACCTGCAGTTTTCCCTTTTTGTCCTGTGAAGGTACAGTGGAGTTTTTCCAGAGGCTGCGTGGTGCCTGACAGCGCAGCAGATTAAGTGCAGGAGTAGACTCGAGAATCCAGCTGTCTGCTATTAAACTAAAATTAAAGAGGTTTTTTAAAATGTAAAACTGCCATTGAAAAGACAACTTTTTCCATAAAATTGTTATTTATGTTAATTTGTAACAGGCTTCTTCTTATCTTTTTTTCTTTACTTCAAAGTCCACCGATTATTAAACAAAGTCACTGAGTGCCAGCTATGTAGTAGGTCCTGAAGATCCCGAGATAATGTGTCTAGCTGACTGGATAGCAGAGAAATCAGACACAGAAACAAAACACAGTGTTATACGGGTACGATACTATTTTCTGTGTGTGGGTGTAGCCACACTCCCATGTTCTGTTCCTTTTTCCCAGAGCCTTCCTCACCTCCATCTCCCATCTCACAGCTGGTTTCTTATCCTTTGAGGTCTCAGCTAAAATAGTGCCTTCTCCATAAGACTTTTCCTCACTCTACCAGATCAATCATCTGAAGTATCTTACAACCAGCCCCTTTGACAAACACATCTGAAGACACCAAGCAACAGAATGTACCAACTGTGATTGATAAGATATACATGAATATATGGTTCTCTTACATAGGACCGCCATGCCCTTTTTGCTGGAGCCGATGGCTCTCTCTGTGCTTTGAGAGAGCAAGTCCTCATGTTAAGAAACCCCAAGGTGGCCTCCAGTCCACAGCCTGCAAGAAACGAAATCCCTCGGTCTTAAAGCTGCAGGAAACAGAGTTTGCTGGCAACCTGAGTGAGCGTGGAAGTTTATCCTTCCCCGGCAGAATGCAGATGCGGCTGAAGTCTCAGCCAAAATCTTCCCCGCCCCCCAGCATTACTGAAGTATGACTGACAAATAAAATCGTAAGTCTGCAATGCAAAGGCTTGATTTATGTATGCATTGTGAAAGGATTCCCTCCTGGAGCTAATTAACACATTCATAACCTTACATATTTACTGTTTTGTTTTTGCTGAGAATATTTAAGTTCTATTCTTTTAGCAAATTTCGATGATACAATGCAGTGTTATCAACTATAGTAAACCAAGTCACACATTAAATCCTCAGATCTTAGTCATTTTATAAATGAAACTTTGTACTCTCTTACCAATCTCTCCTTATTTTGTCCACGCCCCACACCTTTCCACTACTTCTCTCTGTTTCTAAGGGTTTGACCTTTTTAGAATTTTTTAAATTTCACATTAAAGTGACAATATGCAGTGTATTTGTCTTTTTGTGTTGGGCTTATTTCACTTAGCATAATACCCTCAAGTTTATACATGTAGTCACAAGTGACAGGAATTCTATCTTTTTAAAGGCTGAATGATAGCCTATTGTAATATATGCACCATGTTTTCTCAATCCATCCATCCCTTTATAGACACTTAGGTTGTGTCCATATCTTGGCTATTGTGATTAATACTTCAGTGAACATGGAAGCACAGGGATCTTTTTGAGCTATGGTTTTGTTTACTTTGGATACATACTCAGAGTGGGATTTGTGAATCATATGGTTGTTCTATTTTTAATTTTTTGGGGGAGCCTCCATAGTGTTTTCTATAGTGGCTGTACCAGTTTATATTCTCACCAAGAGTGTAAAAGAGTTCCCTTTTCCACATTCTTGCCAACATTTATCTCTTTTCTTTTAATAATAGCCATTTTAACAAGTACCAGGGGATATCTCGTTGTGATTTTGATTGGCGTTTCCCTGGTGATTAGTGAGCATCTCTTCATGTACTTGGTGACTATTTGTATGTCTTTTTTTGCAAAAATATTTAGGCCCTTTGCACATTTTAAAATTGTGTTACTTGTTTTTTTGCTGTTGAGTTGTATGAGTTTCTAGTATATTTTGGATATTAACCCCTAAATTGGACATGCTGTTTACAAATATGTTCTCCCATTCTATGGGTTGCCTTTTCATTTTGTTGATTTTTTTTTTTTTTTGCTGAGCAGAAACATTTTAATTTGATGTAGTCCCACTTGTTTATTTTAGCTTTTGCTGTTTTTTTTCTGGTGTCAATTCAAAAAGTCATTGCCAAGACCATTGTTAAGCACCTTCCCCCTGTGGTTTCTTTTAGAAGTTTTGTGACTTCAGGTCATATATTCAAGTCTTTTATTCACTTTGAGTTGAGTTTTGTGTATAGTGCAAGATAGGGGGCCAGTTTCAGTCTTCTGATTGTGATCATCTAGTTTTCTCAACACCGTGCATTGAAGAGACTATCCTTTCTCTGTCAACATATTTTTGGTTCATTTGTCAAGAATTAATTGACCATATATGCACAGGTTTTTCCTGGGATCTCTGTTCTATTCCATTGATCTATGTGTTTGTTTTTCTGACAATGCCATAATATTTTGATTTTTATAGATTTAAAATAATAGTTTGAAATCAGGAAGTATGGTGCCTCCAGCTTTTTCTTCTTTCTAAAATTGCATTAGCTAGTCAAGGTCTTTTGCAATTTTATACAGATTTTAGACATTTCTCTATGTCTGTGAAAAGTGCCATTGTCATTTTTATAGGGATTACACTGAGTCTGTAGATTGCTTTGGTTAGTACGGACACTTAAAAAAATTCAGTTCTCCTGATCTATGAGCATAGAATACTTTTCCATTTATTTGCATTTTCTTCAGTTTCTTTCATCAGTATTTTTTATTTTCAGTGTAGAGATCTTTTACTTCCTTGGTTAAATATATTCCTTACTATCTTATTTTTTTTATGCTATCATAAATGGGATTGTTTTCTTAATTTATTTTTCTGGCAGTTTGTTGTTAGTGTATACAAATCCAGCTGCTTATTGATTTTGTGTCCTGTAATTTTACTGAGTTTGTTAGCTCTAACAGTTTTTCAAGTATTTAATAATTTGTACATATAATATCATGTCATCTGCAAATAAAGGCAATTTTACTTCTTTCCTTGTCGATTTGGATGACTTTTACTTATTTTTCTTGCATAATTGCTCTGGCTAGGACTCCTAGTACTGTGCTGAATGAAAGTGGTGAGTGGGAGTGGGTAAGCTCCAGGAAGGACGGCAGCAGTCAGTCCCTGAACGTGTGTTAAGTGAGAAGTCTGACCTGCAGGCAATAGTTTTCAATGCTTGCTGATGGACACTTTTTAGGGAAAAACTGGGAGATGAGTGGGGCTCTTTTTTTTGGCGGAGGGGGGACTTGTTGTAGTCTTCAGGGTATCCTGGGGGCAAGCCTCATTGCTTTCACAGTTAGGTGCTTGGGACCCTCAGGTGGAAGTCTTAAAAGTTGGGACACCAAATGTGGGGTTCGAATCCTTCATTCCTCAGGGAGAAGCTGAGAGTTGGGAGTACCCTCCTGATTGTATGTTCTGTGATAGGGTTGGGGTTTATGGTGAGAGTGTGTCTCAGCCTTCTCTGCCAACTCTGATGAAGGCATTTTATTTTTCGCCCAATGTATAGGAGTTACTCAGCTAGTTTCTGTATTTCTTTCAGAGATAGTTGCTTTGTTTGTAGCTGTACGTTCTGTGTGTCCATTGGAGAAGAGGAGTTTAATAGCCTCCTATGTGGCCATCTTGGTCAACCTTCTTTCATTTTATCAAAGATTTTATTTATTTATATTTAGACAGAGGGAAATGGAGGGAGAAAGACAGGGAGAGAAACGTCAATGTGTGGTTGCCTCTCAGGCACCGCCTACTGGGGAAGTGGCCTGCAACCCAGGCATGTGCCCTGACTGGGAATCAAACCTGTCACCCTTTGTTTCACAGGCCAGCACTCAATCCACTGGGCCACACCAGTCAGGGCTTATTTTAAATGAATTAAATAAGTATTTAGAAATTTCTGTTTTAATTTTGAACATGCTGAATATTCAGAGATACAGTCTAAATAATACAAGCTCTTTGGGCTACTCAAGGATATTTAATAGGGTAAAGGGACCCTGAGGCCAGAAAGTTTAAGGCCCACTTATTTTTATTACTTACCGGAAGGTGAAGACTTGCTCTCAGGGAAAGGTTGAGCAATTGGACATGTGCGAAAGAAATGGAGGTGGACAGTCCTAAAACAGTAAACTTTTTGGCAACTGTAACCTACAACTTGAGATAAGTAGCATCATCTCTGAGAGAATAGCAGGGAAAGTATGTAGAAAAGTATCATAAAGATATTCCTATGAGAGGTTTTTTTTAGTAATACTGAGGGTTTTTATTAAGCAAATTTTTATGATAGAGATCTATATGTCTACCTAATAAGAAAACGGTATATTTTTGCAATCTCTATGAAACCCACTTGTTTTAAAGGTTTAGAAGTTAGTTTTCTTCTAATTATGAAAGCAATACCTGTTCATTGTAGAAAATACAGAAAATTCTGAAAAAAATATTAAGAAAATACTAATTAGTTATAATTCTACCTCCTAAAGAAGAGTTAGTTAGTATATTATTTATTTTCTTCTGTCTCTAGTTTTCAAACAAAGTTGTTATCATGTTGTATATATAATTTTATATCTATTACTTTTACTTCTAATTTGGCAATCATTTGAAATCATCATTGGTAGTGGAGTAAATATTCCATTGAGATTATTCCATCTATTTAGCCAGTCTAATACAGTTAGACATGAGTTTCCCCCCATTTTTATAGAGAATATTTGAATGTGTGCCCTCTGCACACCCATCTGCTCTGCACACATGCGCACATCCACATGTGTGTGCGAGAACTCTGCTCCTGTTCTTGTCTACATCGCTGGTTCCAAAGCATTCATTTTACCAAGGGAAATAAATACTGCAAAGATTTAACATCCTCCTGAATTAACTTATAATATATTGTTATATTTATTGGCAATTCCAATAAAAGTGCCAGTAGACTTTAAAAAAAATGATCAAATGAGTCCTATGTCATGTGGATAAATTACCATAATAGATAAGAAAGATGTTGAGATTCAAGATATAGTTGAGGGGTAATGGTGGTTATAGCAAATATTAAAATGTGTTATCAAAATAAGATAATTAAAACAGCATGGTTTTTGATTGAAAGATAAAATTGCCTGGAAACATCGTGTAGCATATATAGAAATTTAGTGTACAGTTAAAGGCAGCATCACAGATAAGTAACGACACTGAAGACTATTCAATAAATGGTTCAAAAATGCCATTAACTCTTTGGGAAAAAAATAAAAACACAAAAAAAGTAAATCCCACTGCTTAAAAAACTGGTTTGAGATAAAAATCAGAAGGAAAGATGCATGGTGCCATCTAGTGGTGAAATGTATAACTGCATGTATATTGCTTAATGCAGCACTGGCAGCTTTAGCAGAAATTTAAAACAGAAGGAGACTCCAAGGAGGTAAATTATTCATTAATAAAAGGACTTATACCTCACACTTTAACCCTAATTTAAGGACATTTTTGTTAATACTGATGATATGGTTTTACTGCTCCCGAGAATATTACAAATGGTATGTATATAGTAAGTAACAATGTGAAAAATTACATTCACATAAACAAACATGCCAACCAGTCATACATTTTTTAGTAGCGCGATAAAAGAATAATTTAAGTAAAAGAATACCGACTTAAAATTCATATGTGAGAGTAGAATCTGCCAGTCGTTATGGTTTTGAATAAGAACACATCCAGAAACTGTGTTCAGGATTATGGAGCCTGAAGAGGTCCAGAGCTTGCCTGAGGCTTGTGGCTAGGGCGGCTACACAGTTCCTGGGCTTACTGAGAAATTTGACTCTTTTCACTGCCCCCAGATAGAGGCCGCACTCATGCAATCATCTCCACATTGGCTTTCTATCAGCCCATCCAAGTGGCTGCGGAGATACACGGGCGAATCTGCAAAGAAGCCCTCCCTTTTCTGGGAACAAGCCTTCCTTCCCATCCACATCCACGTGGCTGCAGCCCAGGAGCCCAGATGCACTTCCGCTCCTCTTCAGTGCAGAGATGAGCTCCTAGACTAACGCTGGGCCTACGAGTCCCCTCCACTGGCATTTAGGATTCAGGATTGAGAAAATTGAGCCAGTCTCTGTCTGGATTAGTTTAAACTTCCGGAGTTTTTGGTGAGCATCAATGGAACTGGAGAGACAGAAAGAGCAAGTGCAAGGGATGAAGCCCATGAATGAAGTGCCCGATGCTCCCAATCTTGGCTCTGTTATTCCAGACAAATATCTTGGCCCCTTGCTAAGCTCGGACATTTCATTCCTTTTTGGACTCCTTATATTCCCAATATCCTCCTGATAAACACTTCCTTTTGCTGAAGCAAATGTAAATATTTTTACCCTCAAATTCAAGTGTACTAATGCATTTTTTCAAAGGACAATAATGATTTATACCCTTCGGTAGCTGTTCATTGCCTTCACATCAAGTTCAAATTCTTTATGCATGGCCTATGAAGCTTCTCGTGATCTCAGGCCTCATAGCTGACTTCCCCTTCTCTCTCCTTCCTCCTGGGCACCCTTCATCCTATTTCTCCACCCTCCACACTCAAGCCATACCCAAGGACTCTCACTTGCTATAGAATGGCACTCTACCAGCCCCTTGCCCAGGCTGTTTTCTCTCCCAGAAATACTCTTCCAACACCTTCTCCCCGAGCAGTTTCCATTCGTCTTTTGAACTCACACATCACTCGCTCCAGAAATCCTCTTGGATTCTCTCAAGCCGGGTTGGCTGCTCCACCTGTGTTAGCTCTTTGTCTCTGACCCCATCATAGCTTTTATCACTCTGTGTATTTGTTTCTCTCAGGAGACTCTAAGCTCTCTGAAGAAAGGTCAGAGTCGGCTTTACTATTGCACGTCAATGCTTTGTACACAACCTAGAATATAGTCAGCACTCAAATATTTGTTCAATGAACATATAAATACACACAGAGACCCGTATCTGTTACCTAAATGAGAAACACTAAATCCCAAGTGAGCCCTGAATCTTTTCAGAGCGAAGTGTCCAATCAGCCTCATTTCTGCTTAGACAAGGGCCTGTAAATCTCTAATGATGCTTTTGAGAGCTGCTGCCTCAGATTTCAAAATTAGGCAAATAATTCTAACACATGTAACTTCCCTTTACGCTAAATCAAAGCTAACTGCACGTGAACCGATATAAAGATTATCTGTATTTTGTGGACATGGGTGGTCCAGACACCCACGAGGAGATAAATACATGTTTGAGGTGAGTCCTTCAATGATTTTTACAACCGATGCCAATTTGGCAAGCTTGACTGGGCCCTACCAGTGTGAGGAACCATGGTTTTGGTATGATGTTGGGGGATTTGTGGCTTCCATCTGCTGGTTATCTCACAAAATGTGGAGCTGAGAAAAAAAAATCACATACTGATTAAATCATAGAATCCCACACTTGGAAGGGACTTCACGAGATGATCTGGGCCCGCCTCCTGAAGGTCAATGCATAAATCAGCTTGTGCAGATGGCTGTTTATACTATTTTTAAAGCTCTTTAAGGATGGAGATTACACAGCTTCCCTTGGTAGTCTGATCTTCATGGTCAAGAACTTCCTTTTTTAAAAGCCCAGTTTTTCACTGCAGTTTGGCCCGTTCTCTC
>PVKM010034323.1:0-15613 GCA_004027735.1 Carollia perspicillata
AGGGTGGGGGTCTCATTTTGGGGTTTGCATCTGGGGGGCGATGCGGGGCCTCACCTGTGGTGCACGAGGTAGGTGATGACGGAGGTGAGGAGGCAGAGCAGCATGACCGCTGTGCAGGCGTACACCACGGGGTGCAGGAACTCCCCTGGGGGCTGGGGCAGGGAGAGCACAGTCTTCAGATCCTGGAAGGAACACAGAGCGGGCCCACATGAGCAGTGTGGCCCAGCCACGGGGTTCTCCCCGAGGCCCCACCCACCCTGCCCTGCAAGTCACAGGAGGCATTTTCTGGGTCACGGGACCTTGGCTCGGTCTCGGCAGAGGCGGCGGCCCTGCCACGGCCGTGCAAGACCCCACTCGGGGGAGTGCTTATCTGGGGGAGTGCGGGGGGCCACGGCCTCGTGGGCCTGTGTGTGGTGTTGCCCTCAGGGTCGGCTCCGTGGCCGTCTTCACGGGGCTCCGACAGCCCTCGGGGGATTTCCCTGGTGACTGAGTGCCATCCGCTGCCCCCATGACAGCAGAGCGACCTCACATAAGTGCCCCTGATGCCAAGGGGCTTCCACAGGGTCCAACAACCAAGGGACCTGGTCCACCACTGAGGCCAGAAATAGCATCCTGGCCCAGACTCAGCGATGACCAGATGTGGTCAGGGGAGGGCGCTCGGACACTCTGCAGAGCACGGGCCGGACACCACGGTGGCACCCAGCTCCATCCAGACTGTCCCCCGATGAGGATGTGCGAAAGGCTGGTGTGCACAGAGCAGCACTGGCCCCTTCAGGGCCGCGTGGGGCTTGAGCAGACGCACGGTGAGCACCAGCTCAGGTCCCCACCCAATTGTGAACTTGGGCAAGAGACGGCCAAGGGAAGCCAGCCCCAAGGGGACGGGCACCGCAGCAGCAGCCAACCGGGAGGACCATCCATGCTGGGCCCCGAGGAGGGTCTGTGATCACATGCCCACAGACCCGGCCCCAGCCTCCTGGCTTCATGCCCACCCGCCTGCCATCTGCCTCGGGGACCCTACGCTGGTGTGAGGACGGCTTCCGTGATGGGGGCAGAGCTGCCTGCTGGTGAGGGAGGGCAGCCTCATGGGCCCGAGCTGCCATCGAGCTCCAGCGCCTTTCCCTCACTGCTTCTGCCCAGCAGGCTTAGGAATCGGGTCTGGCCGGCTGCGGCGATGTCTCTGGTAACTCCTGAGCCGTCATCCTCCTCGTGGGAGTCCATGGCCCCTCCCTCCCATGACAGCCACCGGCCGGCCAGGACAGCAGGCTTCGCGTGCGCCTGTGACAGCCCCCACAGCCCAGGGCACCCACATCCACGTCCTCCAGCTGGATTGCCGGAGCCCACCCCTCTGGGGCTGGCATGCCCTCGAGGCCTTTCTCAGGGCACTGCCACTGGGCAGTGATGCTGGGGACCCGCACGGCTCCCCTCAAGGCCTGTGGCTTCGTGTTGACGTCAGACCCAGGGACTGGGCGCCCAGAGGCGGTGGAGAGGATGGCCTTGCCGAGCAGAGCAGGCTTGCTCACAGTGAGGCAGTGCCGTGCTCAGCGAGGCCCTGGCGCCAGGCCGCACCCAGGATTCACGCACAGCCCCGTCTGCCCACCCACCTTACGCCAGCTAAGAAACCCGGAGGAGGTTTCCTGTGATGGGCAAACACTCAGAGCCTCGGTTCCAGACTCAGGGGTGTCTTGGGGGGATGCACCCAGGCCAGCCCCGCAGGCCAGGCAGTCATCCAGCAGCGGGCGCCTCCTCCTCCCCCTCCTCAGGCCCAGGCCTGCGGCTCCCCGGTGCTGGGGTGGCAAGAGGTGCCCCACCCGCGGAGCAGCTGCACCCACAGTGGGTGTTGGACGAGACACCGGCAGCTCCCTTTGGTCCTGGCTTTCTTCTTTCTCCGACTCGGAGTGCCTTTCTCCATTTTTAGAGGTGACATTTAAAATGCAAAACAGAGACATATTTTATATTTCCAAGTTCACACATGTGTGAGTTCTTCTTGGAAGCATCTACTTTGCAAGCATCCCACGAGCAAATCCTCACGAATGTCATGTGGTTGGCAGTGCTGGGCTGACGTCTCGGGCGCGTCCCCGAGGCCACAGCCCCAGTGGGCCCGTCTGGGTGGAGCAGCAAGCCTGGGTGGAGCCCGGACCTCACAGCTGAAGGGCTGGGAGCCCTGGGGCGGGCGGGGGGGTGCTGGGGGCCCCACCCTCTGGCCCCATGGAGGGTCTGGTGGTGTGTTTGCGTTCCCGTGTCTTGTGGCGTAACTTCTTTTTACATAACATTATTTTATTTGCTTGGGTTTTTTTGTATGTTCTGCAAATTGGATCAGTCAGGATGTTAAGAACAACAGGAAGGGGGTGGTCAGTCAGGTTGCATGTCACTTGTCTGAGCAAAACGTCACCCTTTAGCTGGGAGTGACACAGGCGAAGGGGCCCGGGCCAGCCGGGGGATGCAGGCCGTGGTGCGTGCCGTCTGGCACGGCGAGGCGTCCGAGGGCCGGGGGCGGCAGCAGGGGCGCACAGACATCCTTCCTCACGGTCCGTGACGAGTGGGTCTGATTTCGTTAGAGCCTGCTGTCCCTCATCATCGCCTTTATAGTGATAATTGCATCTTATTGATCTGCCAACCTTTCATCAAAGTGTTCCCCGGGGAAAAGCAGAGGAAAAAGACCAGGAATTTATTCATTTGGAGCACAGGCCACCCTAATTGGACGCTGCATTCACATGCTTGCTGTGGTTTCCTTTTGGGGGGGCGTGCGGGCTGGCTGGCTGCTGAGAGCTGGGGCAGACCCCTGAGCAGCGCCCCCGGACCCTCCTGCTGGGCCCGGCATCACTTGCCTGAAGTTGGTCACACTAAGGGGACACATCATGGGTGACACTCCCCAACCGTGAGACGAGGGTGGTTTTATGAGCACCTGGAAGAGCAGAAACTGGGTGGGACTCAAAGCAGCCAACGGGAGCCCTCCCAGGGGTTCTCTCGTGTTCACGGCAGGCAGGAGGGCCTTTCGGGCGAGGCTGGAGGTGCTGACCCACGGGCAGCAGGGGCCCTGGGCTTGGCCTGGTGGGCAGGTGTGGGGTGGACGCACAGGTGGACAGACTGTGGCCAACTCAGGGCTGGAGTGTCCTGGGCGGCGCTGGGCCCAGGGCCTGAGCTGCTCGGAAGACCTGCAGTTCCCTCAGTTGGCCTCACGGATGCTCTGCCTGGCTTCGAGCCCGTTCTGTTCGGGAGTTTTAAGTCCCTTTTTGAATGAGGGGGCACTTCTGCGGGGCAAAGGGCGTAGGGAGCCTGCTGTGTGTCTCCCCTCCCAGCCTGGCTGGGCAGGAGCTGGCCTCTGCCCTGTCCTGGCTTTGGGGCCCTGACCCCAAGCCCAGCCCCAGTCACAGCACGCGGGAGCTCTGCTGGGGGATGAACAGGAGCCCAGCCCTGCTGCTGCAGTGCCTCCTGAGCCAGGACCACCCTGGGCGGACCGAGTGGCCTTTGTGCCATTGGAGCTGGCGGGTCAGGAACGGGAGCGTGCCCTCAGCACGACCCGATGTAACCGTGACCAGAGGTGAGAGCAGGTGGCTCAGGTGGCTGCACCACCCACGCCAGGCCTCTCCCTGCAGCCCCGTCCTGGCCCCCAGCGCAGGGGCTGGGCCGCTGATGCAGCTCTGAAGGGAGGCAGAGAAAGTGCAAGGGTCCAGACAGTCTTTCGTCAGAGGAGGGGTGGTCCCCGAGGGCCTGCCTGGAGCCTGCCCTCATTTCAACCCTGATCACGGCGGACAGGGACAGGCCAGCCCATGGCCGCTCCGTTTCCTGACATCGTCTGAGCGCCAGGCAGACGGCAGCACCTCCTGAGAGGAGGCGGGGGCCCAGTGGGCCTGCCCGGGGACGCTTGGAGGTCGGCGCAGCTGGGCTTCAGTGGGTGGCTGTGGAGACCTGGGGTCCAGGAGGCAGCTTGCTGACCACAGGGGTCAGCAGGGTGGCAGCCTGGGGCAGGCAGGGGCGGGCCTCCTGCCGCTGGCTGGGCCCTTGGGCTTCCCTCCGATGCCCCTGGGACTCAGACGCACACGGGGAAGGGCTGGCACCTGAATGTCCTGCACGGAGGGCCGGGCAGGCTCCATTTCGTTCAGGAACTCCCTCCAGGGCAATTGTTGTTTGTTAGGACAATGCCCAGCAGAGCGCTGCAACCCCATCTCTGTGGGCACAGCTGAGCAGGCAACACTCGGGTTAGCTGGGGCCGGGGTGCCGCGTGCAGACCAGTCCCGGACACGGAGACGAGCGCGGGGGAGGGCCGGTGGGCAGCGGTCCCCGCAGTGGCCCTGGAGCTCCTGCCAGGTCACCTCTCCTCCGTCAGCCACGGGCTCCATTTTGCCTGTGGGACCCACGTCTGAGGAGGGAGAGCTTGGAACTCTGCTGTGGGGAGGCCACGGCCACCCTCACTCTCGCTCGTCTCCCTCGGCAACAAGTGCTCCACGGGGAGCAGGGGGCCGGGCGGGCTGCCGGCCTCTGCGAGTAGCGGCCTGTGCCCAGAGCACGCAGCCTCTCTGCCGTCAGGAAGGCGAGGGCTCGGCGTCCTTCCAGCCCCCGAAGCGTGGGGCGGCCTGTGAGTGACGCTGGGTTCTGGCAGAAAGCGTCACTCTCGTGTGGGCATTTCTAATCGAGAGAAGACGAACAAGTGACTCAGACAGACCACTTCTTACGTAGCGGACCACCGGGTCTGGTTGGGACTCACTGTCAGGGTCCGTGGCTGCTGCCGGCCACACTGTCCTCCGACCATCAGCATTCCCCGCACGCACTCTGCCGGCTGTCCCTCACACACACAGCGCATTGTTCACTCGGCCCCCAACCTTCCGGAGTCCGAACTGGCAGCCTCACAGCCAGCCGCACGCGAGTCTGAGGGACAAGCCCCTCACAGGCCCGCACCCCCCTTTGCTGGTGAGAGAAACACCCCCGTGTTTGCCGTGCGTGCCATTGCAGCCCACCCACGTCTGCCTGGGGTCCTGCCAACTTTCTGCAGTGGGAGGGACCCGGGCCCGGGGCCAGGAAGGTGCTCCGGGGCTTTGGATCCGAAGGGGATGGGGGCGTGGTGCAGACGTCCCCTCCGCTGACGACGACGTGACTCAACATTGCGGCACACCGTCCACTAATTAGTATGGTCCTCCCGGAGCAGCCAAGCAGGTGGCCCCGCCCCCCAGGACCCCTGGGGACAGCACTGGCCTGCTGCTGACCTGCTGCCTGCTGGCTGCTGGCTGACCACCCAACCACTCACTGGTCCTGCCCAGGCCTCCATGAGCATGGTGCCGCCCTCAGCGTGGCCCCGGCCCGGCGCTGTGAGTGTGGACTCACCATGAGCACGCGAAGTTGCTGAAGGGCGGGCGCCGTGCAGGTAGAAGGCTTCACCGTCGACTGACTATGTTGCGCCTTTCTCCCTGCCAGCCCCCATGGCCGTCCAGAAGGTCAAGGTCCCAAGCAGCAGCCACGGGGGCGAGCCCCAGGCCACGGGCCTCAGGGTGACTCTGGTGGGGTGGGTGAGAGTGGACCCACCTGTAAAAACAGGGCCTGGTCAGGGCAGGGCAGGGTCCTCCTGCTACCCCCACCCCAGGGCAGGGCCCGCACCTCCCGGAGTTGCCCCGTCTTGGCCACTCTCAGCCCAGCCGGCCTGTGGACCCTCTGACTCGGGACCTCTGTGAGGGGCCCTCGGAGGCTGGGGGGACGACCGGGGCAGCGGGGCCTCGGGGGCCTCCGCTGAGTGCACGGCAGCCAGGCTGCCCTCCAGGGAGCGCTTCCTGTTCCACATTTAAAAACCAGCCTCTGCTCAGTGCCCAGCCCGGGACACTGAACTCACAGAGCTGGACAACTGCCTGTCCGCTTCAGTCACGAGCATCCATAAACCGTGAATTAATCTCCCGAAGAACAGCCGGCCCTGGGCAGAGGACACAGCCAGGCTCAGGGGCTGGGCCCCCCCCCCACCACAGACCCAGATTTGGTCTGTGGCCCTGCGCCCTCAGCTTCACCCAAAGTTACTCGGAACCTGCATTTCCAAGAGCAAGAACCGCCTCGCTGGGTTGGCACTGATGCGGGAGCAAGAACCTTGCCGCCCTCCATGTCCTGCCGCTTCCCGACTGGGGCTCACCCCGCCGCTCAGACCCCGAGACAGGAAGCCCCACTTCTCACCTATTTTGGCAAAAACAGCTGGAGCGGCAGCGGCGCTGTGCCTGTTGCCTGGGAGCCGCGGCGAGCTCGCGGTGCTGGGGGGCAGGTCTCCATTGCCGGGGCCATGCGCCGGGCGCGCGAGCGATCAACAGATTGCAGGGCTGCAGCCGGGAGACGTGAGTCAGAGCCAGGACGGGCGGACAGGCAGCGGGATTCTCAGCGCGCAGCTTCCAGAGCGCGGGCGAGGAATGCCAGCCGCCGCCGCTGCGCCGGCTTCCGCGGGCGACAGGCAGGGACGAGGGCCGGCGGGAAGCAGGAGCCGTAACCATGGGGATGGGGGAGGTGGATGGCGGCGCTGTGGCCGGCTCCCTGCCGCAGGCTGGGAGTGGTTCTTCCCGCGCCCATCACAGGCTGCAGCGCCGATTTAAAGAGACAACCGGCCAGGCTCTGCCTCGCTCCCAGCGGCCGCGCAGCTCACGTGAAGAGGGCCCCCTGCAAGGAGGCAGGAGGACCGCGGGTGTGTCTTCCCAGATCGGCGCGGTGTGTTCAGGGCCCCCAAACAGAAATGTGGGCAGGAAACCGCTCTGAGAGGGGTTTTCACAGTCCTTGTGTTAAAGCATCACGAACCCAAACGTGCAGACAGAGGCGAACCCACCAGGAGCCCGTCCCTGCGTGAGTCAGCAGGGCGGCCCTGCAGGCGCCAGGCGCTGGGCAGACTGGGCAGAAAAGGCCGGTGGCACCCCCCAGCCCAGCCAGGTCCCAGACCCTGGCAGGCCAGAGTGGGGGCACAGGCGGGCAGCTGCCAGGAGGTTGACCCTGCCTGCACTCCCCGGGGGCTGGGCTCAGCTCTTGGGAACCTGATGGGGGGAGCCGGTCCCTTCAGTCTCCTGGGCTGTGACTCTGCTCAGCAGTCCCCAGGTCCCTGCAGCCCCGGATTTGGAGGGGCCCTATTTTAAGGGTGTCATTAAGGATAAAGTGATGAGAGGCCCCCAGGGCTCCTCGGCAGGCTCTTCCTGAAGGGTGAGGAGCACGGACCCCGAGGGGGAAGTGGCTTCCAAGTGCCAGCCAGTGGGTGTCTGAGTGGGGGTCAGAGACCCACCTGCCTCCTGGGCCTGCTTGCCAGACCTGTGGGCTGTGGTGGGCTCCCGGGGGCCCGGGCCAGCAGACAAGAGGGGCAGGGAGGGAGGCAGGAGACTCACCCTGAACTGGGGTTTCTGCCCAGACTCCCCCAGGCTGGGATGAGCCCCATGGTGCTTGTGCCCTGATGCCCTGTACCCTGCAGCCCCATCATCAGACTGATGGGGCATGAGGTCATGGGGTCAAGGTGGAGTCGGGTCAGCCCCTTGCTGTGCCCGCAGGTCCCCGAGCCCAGAGGTGCAGGAAGACAGGGGAAGAGCCCAGGGGCCCTGGCTCCCCAGGATAGTGGAAGGGGTCGGGGGAGGGGAGGTATGTGGGGCCACTGCTGTCACCCACTGTCCCCTTTGCCTGGTGTGGGGCCTCAGGCGCTGTCCCTGAGCCTGTCCCTGGGCCCCATCCTGGCCTCGGAGCTGGGGGCAGAAACCACACCCGGGCGTCCTGAGGTCTGTCCTGCCTGGTGCGCCAGAATGCAAAGGCTGAGTTCCAGACTCCTTTGGGCCCTGGTGCGGGGCCCAGAGGGCCCAGAGGACTGAGGGAGCCTCCTGGGGTCTGATGGGACACAGGGAGTGCCCCTAGGGGCCCCTGCAGGCGGACAAGCCTCGCTGGCTGCTCTCATCCTGACCCTGCAGTGCATGGGCTGGACCCAGGGGAGGCCGGCACCCTGAATTCCAGGGGAACCTGGGTGAATGTGGGGGTGTCCCTCGGGAAGAGCCAGCTATGCTGTGGATGGTCGAGGAACCGTGTCTGTGGCCTTTGGCTCTGTGAGGGGCTGGCATACCGGCCAGCAGCCCTGCCACTTGAAGCTGTCCCACCAGCCCCTCCTGGCTCTTGGCTCCTGGGTCCCCAGGCCTGGGAGCTGCCATGGAGGGTGTCTGCTCCAACCCCAGTCTCTGGGGCCGGTGGGGGGACCAGGGACTTCATCTTCTCACACAAGCTCAGGGGGCAGGTGGGGCTCTGTGCTGAGCAGAGGGCAGTGCCCCTGTGGTGTGGGGAGACTGAGGCACAGAGCCATCTTGCTGGCTGCCTGGTTAGAGTGTCACCCTCAGATGGGCCACCTTGCCCTTCGCTGCTGCTCTGTGAAGCCCACCTGGTCCTGTCGGTGCGTCCTGTGTGGGGACAGCAGGTCCAGGGTGCTGGGGCCCTTGGATCTTCATTAGGCTCAGAGAACTCAGAGGGACCCCATTTGGTGCGACAAGTCTGGGAAGTCACGGGTGCCGTGCTTTGTGACGGGAACGCACTCTTGGCCAGGCGCCCCGGCCCCAGCGTCTGAGGCCGTGCTCCGCTCCCTCTAGCTTGAGAAGGAAGCCCCTGCTTTCTGGACTCTGGAGTCAGCAGGGAAGAAGGTGGGTGTGACACAATGGCCTGTGTGTGACAAGCCTGCAGTGGGACTCGAAGAAAAGACTGGCTTCATCCCAGGAAAGTGGTGCCTGCTGCCGACTTTGGCCCCTCGGTCCCTCCTGGGGCCCTGGGTCTCTGCATCCCTTCAGGAAGGCCGGCTCTGGGGCGCCTCCTGCGTCCTGGACTCCCCACTGAAGCCCCAACACTGTGGCGCGGGTCTGTGGCAGCCTGTGGGAGCTCAGTGCCCAGAACACCGCTCAGCGGCCGACGTCCGTCTCTCTGGAGGCCATGCTGCCACGGGGTGGCCCTGTTGGGGCTCAGCCTGCTTGTGGGAGAACCGGAGACGTCCGAGGTAGCCTCTCAGTGGATGGAACCAAAGGTCAGACCCCGGTCTGGGGGTGCTCAGCACCGTGGTGGAGCTGTCTGCTGTCGCAGCACGGCTCAGGGAAGCTGGGGGGCCCTCTCTCCTGTCTCCTGGGGAGCGCGTGACCCCCAGCATGTGCACGCAAGGAGCTGGAAGAAAATGCACCGTCTCCGGAGCGAGAACGGCCTCCGCTGGGCTGTGGACATCTCGGGCTGGACTGGCCTCTGCTCTGACCATTTCAGAGAGCCCTGGAGTTGCCTCACTTGCAGCCCCTGCGTGGTGAGCGGAGCACCTGGACTCAGGAGAAGACCCGTGACGCTGGAGGTGGCCTTCCCACCCGTGTGCAGCCCGGCCCGGAGGGCAGGGGATGCGGCCCGGCCTCCGCATTTGTGCGGCTCCAGGGCTCACGGAGTGGAACTGGAGCTGGGTCTCCAGTTGCCATGGCAACCAGCCGGTGCCTCTCTCTCTTTCCCTCCCCACCCGCCCCGTGGTGTCAGTTTGAATTTGTGCAGACCGTTTCTAACAGAGATTTATGCCAACGAATGCACTCAGCCCCGAGGTGAAAGCCTAGTTTGGAACCAAATAATAAAATTAACAAACTTAGAATGTTCCGAGGAGGCCCTTCCGCTTGTAGAGTGCTCCTTCGGCCCCAGGAGAAGCCAGGCTGCTCTCCAAGGTCACATGGAGGTCATGGGGGTATTTTGTGCAGCTTCACGCTGACCATTGGCAATAAACAGGCAACGTTAGGGTGCTTTTGAGCCCCGTGCAGAAGGAGGGTTTCAGCTGGGACTCCAATGAAAGGCTTGTCCCAGATCTTGTGTGCACGCCCAGGTTCAGGGCTGGGGGCATGGGCCCTGTGGGTCGAGGCTGCATGGACCACGGGGTCGGCCTGGGCCCCAGGGAACCATCCTCACCTGTGAGTGGCCAGTGCTCGCCCCAGACCTCCACGTCCTGGGTGCCTGCAGCCCTGGCCCCCTCTACGATCTTCAGGGCCCATCGGAAGGGCCACTGTGAGGAGACACTAGAAAGGAGAGGACCAGGGGGCACACACAACATGTGGAATGCTGAGCATGTCCCCACCGTGTTCTTTCTGGCCTTTCCCAAGTGGCTGCTCCACTTTTGTCCCCCTTCTCCCACAAACCATGTTATCCCTTCCCCTTCTTGGTCCTCAGAACCTCCCGGACCCCAGGCCCTTGACCTTCCATCCCACAGGGAAGGTGCCGAGAGAGGGTCAGGGACTGGGGAGGGGCAGTGAGTGACCAGGCAGGGCCTGTGATGGGCGCTGGGTGTGCAAGGGGCTCAACCTGTGGGGAGGGGGCAGGGATCTCCAGCTGCCTGCCTCCTTGCCTGGCCTCCTCTGAGAAGGGCCCTGAGGGGTGTGGGGCGGGCTGGGGCCCTGTTTCCACAGCCCAAGGGTGGGGCTGCAGGGCGGTGTCCAGGCCTGACAAGTAGGGACCACAGGAGGCCAGCTGCCCGGAGCTGTCCTTGGTGCTGCCCACTCCCACCACCAGACACACCCTCCACCCAGCTAGAGCCTCCTGCTCAGCCGTCCAACCCGTCTGACCCCATGGGACCCACCTGCCTTGCCTGGGCTGGCCGGCTAGAACAGTGGGGCTTGGGCTGACCTCCCCATTTCCTCTGTCCTTGCTGCTGCCTGTCAGTAGCCTCCTGCGTGGTTGTTGCCAAGGCTCCTGGCATTAGGGCCAAAGCCACGCGACCGAGTGAGAGGTGGTCTGAAGTGAGGGGCCGCACCCAGCGGCTCTGTGTAAGCGGTAGTTAGCTGGAGAATTCGTGTCCTCGAGTCTCTGGTCTTCTCACGTTTGCTGCTCTGGCAGAGCCCAGCTCCCCCAGCAAGGCACTTCCTCCCCTTTCCGAACGGCCTTAGTCCGGAAACCAGGCTACCTCAGAGCTCTAATCGCGTCCCCGTGAGCCTGGCTCTGAGCTGCCACAGTGGCCGAGGTTTGCGATGCTGCGAACCTCTGACACTGAGCAGGGGGCAGGGGGGTGATGCTGGTGTGGCTCCCATGTCAACCAGCATCCGGCCTACACTCAGCAAGGAGCCAGCAGATGCTTGTGCAAGCCCTTCACCAGTGCACAAGAGTGTGAGATTGACAGCAGGCAGTAGTGCCTGTGCACACATGTGCGCATTTGTGCACACACAGACATGTACTGACACACAGCGCACACTTATGTGATTGCACGGCAGCTTCCATGCATGATCAGGCATGAACATGTGTGTGCTCGTGGGCATGTCTGCACATGTATGCATGTGTGCCTGTGTGCACACATGTGCACAAGATCAGGCATGTGTGGGTGAGTGTGTGAGCACATGAGCGTGTGCATGGCACATATGCCTGGGCACACTGGCACACGTGCACCAGGCACACACACGTACACACGCGAGCACACACACACTTCACATGTGCAGACATGTGCACATGCATGTGCGTGTGCGTGCACACGTGCATGCACCTGGCACCTGAGACCACCTGAGAGGATGGGGAGGTGGGTTGGTGCCAGACCTGGGAAGGAGGGTGCGTTTTGGTCAGCTGCTTTTTGTGTTTCTTTCAGACCTCTCTTCCATGACTATGTAATATTTTCCCATAAAGAGAAACACCAACAGCATCAGTTTAAACAACATAAAAGGTTTATCACTGTGATGTTAGGTTTTTTGGATCAGTGGTGGTTATTTGGTTCGTGACACTATTAGCCTACATTGAATTTAAGGGCAGGGCAAATCACCAAAATTATTTACAACTAAAAAAAAAAAAATCAAGAGACAAGGAAAAAGCAAAACATTTTGAAAAACAGAAACCAAAAGAGAAAACGTTTTGAATTCTGAGAAAGGATCATAACTTGTAACCATTTTCCAAGCTCCCCTTTACCCAGACTCGGCCCCACCAGGGGAGTGTGTGGGCGTCCCGGGGTGGCCGGCGTCGGGGGCTCGGGCATGGGAGGAGCGTGTCCCAGGTGGGGACGCGGTGACAACAAGCTGCCCTCATGGTCGTCTGTGATGAGCATGTGAGCAGCCTGTGGGGACAGTGCCGTGGGGACAGTGGCAGGGCCAGGCGTGGTCCCAGGAGGCCTCTCTGAGGACACAGAACAGACCCCCAGACTTGAAAACCAGGTGTCCCCACAGCTGTGACGACTCTGGGAGAAGGGCAGCAGGTTTCACAGGAAACTTCGGGTCCTTTTCTCCCCAGGGGGCACTGATCTACTCCCGCAGTGGCTGAGAGCCGAGAGCCTCTTTGATTGCACCACTTGGTTTGCAAACTCCAAATAGTTGACCAGTGCGCCCATGTGGTCCACCGTGTTCTCCGTGGAGTGGGTGTGGCGGGGCGAGGCAGCCGAGGAGCTCGCAGCGCCCCTGCACCTCTCAGGGTGCATGTCATTGGGGCAGAGATCCCTCTGCCCTGGAGCCCGGAGCCCAGAGCCCAGCCCATGTCTGCGCTGGAGGACTCTGCTTCCCCCGAAGGGGCCCTCAGCACCTCAGCTGATGCCCAGCTTGTCACCTGTGGACCCAGACACGCCCACACCTTCCCGAGCTGCCTTGGGACACTGATGTCAGACCCAGCCAGTAATGACCCCTTGCTCTTTGACCCCCCAGACAAGGCCTCAAGATCCTGTCTGTGCCTCCTTCCCTTCACCCTCCCCCCTCCTCCCTGTCCCCCCACTCCTCCCACGCTTACTGGGGCTTCCCTGACCCTGACAACTGGCCTCAACCTGCTCCAGCCCCAGGGTGTCCCAAGGGGCTCACACGCCCTCCCCAGCCCAGCCTCCTCAGAGCTGCCTGGAGACCAGGCTGCTGCCCGCTCTGCTCAGCCCAGGCAGCGGGGGGTCCACGCCACAGGCCCAGTGGGACACAGGACACACGCAGCACTCTGCTCATGAGGGAACCCCCTGTACACGTGGGGCGAGAGGGAGGGGCATGAGGTCCTTGGGCAGAGCCCCCAGCCACTTGGCAGCACTGTCCCCACTCTGCCTGGCCTGGAGCTGGGACACCGGCTGTGGGGACAGAGAGAGAGGGAGAGGGTTCGGCTTGAAGCTTCCTGCTGAGCCATGGGAATTGTCCACCCCTGTCCCCTCACACACACTGGGCAAAGCCCCTGGCCCAGCAGTCTGCAGCTGGACCCTGTGCCAGAGGAAGGGACACAGAGGTGACAACGACACTGTTCACAGAACCAGTTCCCAGCCTGGAAAAGTCAGGAGTACAGCTGCCTGCTCCTGGCCAGCTGCCTGTTGCCCGCGGGTCAGCAGGTCCCCATCCCAAGAGCAGGACGGGCGCCCCGGGGGCTCCGGGAGGCTGCTGGCGGACGTCGAAGCCCACGCTGCGGCACAAGAGCTGTGGGTAGGCGCACGGAATGGGAAGCGGCACTGAAGAGCTTGGCGTGTGAGTTCTGGGAGCGAGGCCCTTAGGGCCCGTGCTGCTCGGTGAGGTGCGTGCAGCTCGTGGACGTGGCCCTTTGCATCGAAGTGCATGGCGAGGCTCCAGTGAGGGGCCCCTGCCCCCCACGTCCTTGGCCATCAGTGTCACCGACATGGGCTCCTGGCCACTGTTCACAGGCCCAGGGGCTGCCCGGGGCTTGGCTGCCAGCTCCAGGGCCCTGTTCATCCCGGATGACGCCCAGCCCGTGCAGGCCCCGGTCCCCAACCGACTCACGGAGACCAGCTTCCCTCCAGCAAGGAGGTTCACATGTGTCCTCTGTCACTAGGTCACTGGATGTGACAATGCCTATCAGCAAGGAACACTCTGCGACCCCTCTCTCCGTTACTCACCGAAGATTTGTCCCAACCGCCCTTGGAAAGGGTTCATCAGCAGATCTCTAACTTGTCCCCCCTGAGGCCTGCCCCGCCTCACCTGGACAACCTCCCCTCCGGCAGGTATGCTCTCAGAGGACATTGGCCCAGGTGTCTCTGAGGCAGGAACTCATCTGGGCTGGGAAACTGGGGAGGACCCCAGCCCCTGGGAGCATGCCACTTCTCAGGACGGTGGTCCCCTCCCACTGCCCTGATCAGCCCCTGGGGCTGCCCTCTCCCACGGGCCCTCAGCAGGGCGCCCAGCTCCTGGGCACGCCCCGCAGACCCCTGGCCAGGGGCTGGTTTGGATTCTCGCACCAGCCGGGTTTCCGCCAACCCCCAGGTTCCCCCTCCGCTGTAACTGCTGCCCCCTCCTCTCAGGCCCCTCGAACACCATGGGGCCTCGGGGTCAGGCCTTGGGCCACCCTGCTCCATTCGTGCAGTGGTTTGCACAGTACTCCTGACCTGCAACTCCCAGTGTGGAGCCCGGGCCAAGCCAGCGCCCACTCACCAGGAACAGCAAGACGAGAGGAGGGGGAGGAGAGAGAGGGGCCCCAGGGCTGGGCTGGGAGGGGTCCCGGGGAGGAAGCCGAGGGGCCCCGCCGGGGCTCTGGGGGAGCTGACCTCACTGTCCTTGGCTGACTGGCCCCCAGCAGGCATGGTCCACCCGCCTGTCCCTGCTGACCCCAGCCGTCCTTGCGGCTGTCTGGTCCCATGTTCTTGGTGACGGGATCTCACTGTGATTTGTCTGCTTAGCGGTGATGGATGCCACCCAAACACACATCTGGATCTCACTGTCAGTGGTTTCCATGGTGACAGACTCACCCCAGCAGGCAGCTCCCCCTCGTCAGAGGGCTGAGTCTCCTTGAGAGACTGGGTGGTGGGGAGGTCTCTGCTTGGGCCTCCAGCACGCGGCATGAACAGAGGCGCTGTGTTTTCCGAAACCGCTCCCGGGGCAGCGCCGTCCTCAGCGTGAGGGCAGCCGAGGCTCATCCCGCAGCTCCGGGGACTTGCCAAGTGGGGAGGGCACAGGCCAGCAGGGCTTCCTGGTGGAGGTCGCCTTTGAACTGTGCCTTGAAGGACAAGATGGAGAGACTGGGGTGGGCAGGGCTGGCGTGTCTGCAGCGGGACTCGGGCCAGCTCCCTGGATCCCTCAAAGGCCAGTGGTGGGAGTGTCCTCAGGTGCCATGGGAGCCACCCCTAGGTTCGGGCGGAGGAGCGGCTGGGAGGGAGCGAGGCTTCAGGGATGCTGGATGGGCGTGGTGAGGTACAGGGCCTGGGGGGAGTCCACCCACCCGCAGCCCCAGCCTCTGGGAGCCCCAATGGTGGCTGAGCCCAGCCCAGACTTGCCAGAGCTGGCCGCAGACACTGTCCAGGCGGAAACCTCGAGTCCCACAACACTGGGGTGCTGACTGTTGGCCCTTCCTGGGAGGTGTGCCCCACAGGGTCGGTTGGGTCCTCCCTGTTCCCTGGTGAGTGAGGGGCCCAGTCTCCTCTGCTAGTGAGGAGGGGGGTGAGGGCGGCAGGGTGTCTAGGGTGTGAGCTTCCCGCCTGTGCTCCAGGATGGCCTCACATCTGCTGGCCCTTTAACCGGGATCCTGCAATGACCAGGGCTCACTGCCCCGAGTGGTTGCTACGTCCTCTGGCAAACGCAACTCAATCAAGTACATGTCTCTCTAGTCCTGGTGCAGCAAACTGTTGAGGGCGCATGTGGCAGGCAGTAGGCTAGTCCCTGTCCAGACCTCCTGTCAGCAAACTGTTGAGGGCGCATGTGGCAGGTAGTAGGCTAGTCCTTGCCCAGACCTCCTGGAACAGCCCTCTGGCCAGCCTCATGGCCTCTGCTTCCGGCTTTGG
>PVKM010034324.1:0-15611 GCA_004027735.1 Carollia perspicillata
CCTTTAACATTTCATATAGTAAGGGCTTGGTGATGATGAACTCCTTGAACTTGATCTTATCTGAGAAGCACTTTATCTGCCCATCCATTGCTCTTAAATTCTAGCTAGCAGGCTGAGAAGAAGCCCGAGTAGTGCTATGCAGAGACTCAGAGAAGATACATGGAAGCTAGAACCTTAGCAACGTCCCTGGCCGGGCTCCTGGCATACTGCCAGCATCATCTTGCCAGACACATGAATGACCCACCTTGGAGGCAAATCTTCCAGCCCTAACTGAGCTGTCCCACCTAATGATGCATGGAGCAGAGACGAGCCTTCTTATCTGAGCCCTGGCCAAATTATAGCTCCAAGTGCAGCAAATTATTATTACAGTTATAAGCCACTGATTTGGGGGGTTAATTGCTACACAGTAATATGGTTCATTGGAACAATCATTAAGTATTTACTGGGTTCTGATTGGTGTAGTTCAGTCTTTATTTCTGAGAAAGATTATCTCCTTGACCAAGCTATAGCCAGATTCCTCTCAGCCCTCTTATTGACTAGGTCTCCACCTTGGCCTATAAAACCTATCAACATGTCTTGCTTCCTCCCACATTAAAAGAATTAAACACTAACATAGTTTCTGACAATTCAAGGCCTCATCCCTAGCATGACTATAGTCTCCCTTCAAGTCCCTGCCTGAGAAAACTCAAGGCTCCTAAAGAATTTACTATTTGTTCTAGCCAATGTCTGTAGATAGACCCTGAATCCCCTTTCTCACAGCATTTACTGGAAAAAGTTGTCAACTGTGAAATTTCCTCTGTCCTTTGGAGATATGTATGTAATACCTACAGTCCAGGAGTGTCTTTGTAAAGGACCTGACCTACCTGAAAGTCATTTCTTTCAAATGTTATCATCAGGTAGGATACTGCCTCAGTCTCTTAGTCTCTGTAGAAGGATGCACTTCTAACTTCTGAATTTGCCAGCTGGAAGATACAGCATTTACACTGACCAATGCTTTGTCATTTTTCACTTCCCAGACTCTCCGGAGTCCCTGTTTGCCCCTCTTCTGACTTCCTCATTCTCCCTTTAAAATGCTTAGTTACATCTGTACTGATCAAAATTGAGTTCAGTTCATGCTAGACTCTCTTTCCTATTGCAATAGTATATTACTGATTAAAATCTGTTTTTACAATTTTAGTGCCAGGTTTTGTTTATATTTGACAATCCTAAGGCAAGTAGATTTCAGCTTTAAAGCTATCTTCTATCCAATAGCAACCACTGTCTGTGTAGAGTTGGCTTCTAGACTTAACATGAAACTAATGCAAATATTACTTAGTGGTGACTGTCAGAGGCAGAAAAATAACTACAGTAGCATATGTGCTTATCATTGATCAAAGCTGCAACAGTGAATGCTAAGCCGCTGAAAATTTTTATTTTTAATAACATTTTTGCAGTTAAGTTTACAATAGCCATAAGAGAAACAGAGCTAACAAGAGTAGTCAAAAAGCTATTCCTGTTTCAGGAGAGAGAAAAGGAAGGCTGACTAGGGGCAATGTGATAGAAATAGAGAAGACACAAATATGAAGAAGAGGATGGAATCCAGCAGAGTCCACTGGTATGCCTTGGTTTCTCTAGCAGGTGTCTAGGACAGTGCTTGTGACACTACGGAAATGGAGGTGTAAGCAGCCAGCCAGCAGGTGGCAGAAAAGAACATGATTCCACAGTTGAATTTTAGGGCCTAGGGGTATGTACACATCATCTAACTGTCAGATGAGATAATCAAGTCTCCAATGCAGGAAGAGGTTTTGTATGTTACAGAAGGTACAGACTATGCCATCATAGTCACACGAATGGTAGTTGAAAGAAAGAAAAGGAGAAGAGTCAACAGGAGAGTTTGTTGATGGAGAGGAAGTGGAAAGAATGTTATATTTTGACAAACACACAAAGAAAGAAAGAAAGAAAAAGAAAGAAAGAAAGAAAGAAAGAAAGAAAGAAAGAAAGAAAGAAAGAAAGAAAGAAAGAAAGAAAGAAAAGAAATAAAGAAAGAAAGAAAGAAAACCCACAAGGGAAATGGAGGAAGAATAGCACAGAAGTTCTGGTAGAAGCAAGAAGTGTAGAGTGTAGAAGGTAGAGTGTCACAAAAATCAATATAATATAGATTTTTAAATGGTAATCAGGTGATACAAAATGGTCTCATTGGATAAGGACTGAGAAATACTCATTCATTTGACCATTAGGAGGTAATTGGTGACTTATAAGAATAATTTAAATAAAATTAATATAGCTATATAAGTTAGCTTTTTCTGTAAGCCGAACTTCTTATAGATTTAGCTCAATACAACCATGAATCCACAGGTTAGAAATCTTGGCTGGGTTTGGATAAATGGTCCTTTTGTGTGGGTCAGATTTCACTGATCTCAGCTGCTCTCAGGTGAATTGTTCATGAATCAGTAGTCACTGGTAGGATCTCTGGCTTGAGTGAGTGGGGCATCTTCCCACATGGTCTCAGATTCTCTAGTAAATCTATCACTGGCTTGCTCATGTGAAGTTCGCAGGGTTACAAAATAAGAGTGGATATGCTCAAAGGTTTTTGAGACCCTGCTTAAAACACATATAGCACATAAAACACATAAAACACATAGGCTTTCTGTAGCATCATACTTACTTAGATAGCAGATAAGGCTGCCCAGATTCAAAGGGTGAGAAAATAGACTCCACATCCTGATGGCAGAAACTGTAACAAATTGCCATTTTCACAATCTATTGCAGCATCAGTGACAAGTTTTTGGAATTTCAGTTAACTGCCATAGTCACAGTGCTTTGTGTATAAAAATGGCTTCAAGTAGTTATTTTACCACAAGCCTTGTAAAGTGTCAGAACAAAAAAAGCACAAAGTCTTACTACTGTCCTCTACACAGTGAAAGAGTGAGTAACCTCACCCTGCCCTACCAAGGCAGTAGAGGACACTGCTCACTAGCAGAAAGCTAAGTCCTCATTAAACTTAATGTTCTCACCTTTAAAATGAATGATCAGAATATGTTTTGATTTAGCAACGAGAATGCCAGGTTATTGGTTCAGAGCCTGCTGTTGAAAATGACTTTAAAAAGCTACATAAAATTCTACAAAAGAGCTTCTTAAGAGCATGACATAGACAACATAACAGTATGAAATTACCAGGCAAAAAAGGGAAAGAATATCAAAAACTCAAAGATTTATGCCAGCACAGAAACTGATTCTGCCCTGGAGGTACTTGACTTTCTGGCAGAGGCCTTCTGAGACCAGCACCAGAGTCAAAGCCCGGAAATCAACTGAACTGGGAAGTCTAATAGGGCCCTTTCTTGGTAAGCTGAGATTCTAAGAGTCCACCCTCAGGCTAAGGGTGAACAGAAAGTGGAAGAGCCTGGGTAGAATTATATCATATATTGAATTATCTGTATCAAATCCTGTGCTTGCTGCAACAATGAACTTTCTCTTTGAAACAGTGTTTGTCAGATTTGTCCTAAAACAGTTTTTCAGGCAAATTTTTGTCACATTGAAAATAATAACTAGGTGCATATATATATGATAGATCTATGGAGATGAACAGAAAAGGCATAATTCAAAACCAAAAACACAAGGCAAATATATCATATATTAAAATAATTGGACATCAACCAGAAAACAAGTATACTGACAATTTTTAAATAGAAGAAGGTACAACTTAAAGATATCTGCAGAGGGCTGGGAAATGTAAAACGTGACATAGTAGGATGCTGGCCAGTGTGGCTCAGTTGGTTGGAGCATCCTCTAGACTGAAAGGTAGCCATTTCGATTCCTGATCAGGGTGCATACCTAGGTTGTGGGTTCAGTCCCCTGTTGAAGCATGTATGAAAAGGCAACCAGTCAATGCTTCTCTCTCACATTAATTTCTCTCTCTCTCTCTCTCTCTCTCTCTCTCTCAAAGCAATGGTAAAACACCCTTGGTTGAAGGTTAAAAAATGAGTGATATCAGATTTGGTCTGTATGAAGACCAGTTGAAAAGAACCATCTAGTGTTCCATCCAGAAAGACCAAAGGAAGACTATGTATGAAAGAGACTAATAAACAGAGATTATACCATAACAAGGTTGTGGGATGTATAATCAGAGTCCTAAAAGGAGAGAAGAGAGACTATGGAAATAGTGGGAATTCTGGTCAAGACAGTGGTATAGGCAGACATGCATCACCTCTTTGCACAACCACATCAAAATTACAACTAAAACATAGAACAACCATCACTCAGAACTGTCAGAAATTGAGTTGAATGGAAGTCTGACAACTACAGAATTAAAGAAAACACATTCATTCGGACTGGTAGGAGGGTCGCTGATGCAGAATGGGCCAGTTTCTCACCCACACGTGGTGGATAAAAATTTGGAAGGGATATCTTGGGAGTGAGGAGTCCCAGCCCCACACCAGGCCCCCAGCTTCCAGCCCAGGGTTCCAGTGACAGGAAGATAAGTCCCCACAACTTCTGACTGCAAAATCTAGTGGGGATTGAGTTGGTAGAAGAAAATGTTGGAGTCTCAAGCAGTTCTTCTTAAGGGACCCACACACAGACTTACCTACTCAGACTCACTCCCTCTGAGCTCCAGCAGTTTGAAAGCTAATGATATACAGGGAAGAACTGAAGTGTTTTGCATCAAGGCAAGCAGAGGACATTGCCCTTTTTACTAAACCCTCTTCTCACAAAGCTGGCAAGCTGGTGCCATATCTGAGACTCCATCAACCTGGCTAATACAGTTAGACCTGCCTCAGAGACCCCCAGAGACTCTCCTCACTTAAATTACCTGCCCACCAAGCTGCTTTTCCATATGAATGCCTGATCTTGACCCATATTTCACAACTTCCTAAATCCTATCAAACAAAGCAATAGGTGGCTTCAGTGAGCCCTAGCACAACACTAGCACCAGCCAGCCTAGATTCACAGCTTGGTTTTGCCTGGGAATCTTCCAGATCAGCACAAGTAGAAGCTATCTCAGATTGCTTTATAGCTCAGGCAGGATGGCCCTAGGCAAAAGCAAATGTGGGTGCTGACCTTGCACCGCTCAGGAAACCACAGGACCAGAGCACCCAGTGGACAGCTACAGACTACATCAGAGTACCACTACCCTTCCCCTAAATAGCTGATCCTCCATGGAAGGAGGAGATTGGTGGTATGTGGTGACAGCCAATCCTTGCAGCTGACTGGCCTGGGTAAATCCCTCCCATTGATCTGCCAAAAGAAAGCCAAGGCATCACTACATGATGGTGGGTGTAAGCCCACACATAAAGGGCACATTTCCAGTACCCAACTTGGGTGATAGGGGAGGCTATGCCAATGGATCCTACGAGACACCTACTACATTAGGCCATGCTATCAAGACACAGAATCAAAGTAGCTCTATCTAATACATAGAAAAGAACACAGGAATGCTGCCAAAATGAAGAGACAAAGAATCTTGGCTCAAATGAAAGAACAGATCAAAACTCCACAAAAAGAGCTAAACAGAATGGAGACAAGCAATCTATCAGATACAGAGTTCAAAACCATCATAAAGATTTTCAAGGAATTTAGTGAGGACCTCAGCAACATAAAAAGATCCAGTCAGAAACAAAGGATACACTAATTTCAATAAAGAACAATTTACAGGGAAACAACAGTAGAGTGGATGAAGCTGAAAATCAGATCAATGATTTGGAACATAAGAAAGCAAAAAACAACCAATTAGAACAGCAAGAAGAAAATTGAATTAAAAAATGAAGGAAGTATGAGCAACATGTAGGACAACTTCAAGAGGTCCAACATTTGCATCATAGGGGTGCCAGAAGAAGAAGAGAAAGAACAAGAAATTGGAAATCTATTTGAAACAATAATGAAAGAAAACATCCCTAATTTCATGAAGGAAATAGACATGCCAGTCCAGGAAGCACAGAGAGACCCCAACAAGATGGATTCAAAGAGACTCACTCCAAGACACATCATCACTGAAATGTCAAAGGTTAAAGATAAAGAGAGACTCTTAAAAGCATCAAGAGAAAAGAAGTTAGCTACTTACAGGGGAGTTCCTCAAATTCTATCAGCTGATTTCTCAAAAGAAAGTTTGCAGGCTAGAAGGGATTGGCAAGAACTATTCAAAGTCATGAAAAGCAGGAACCTACAGAAAAGATTTCTTTTCTTTTAAAGAAAAGCTATAATTTAGAATCAAAGGACAGATAAAGAGCTTCCCAGACAAGAAAAAACTAAGGAGTTCATCATCACCAAACCATTATTATATGAAATGTTAAAGGAACTTAAGAAAAAGAAGATCAATACAATGAACTATAAAATGGCAAAAAATACATATTAACAATTGAATCTAAACAAACAAAGCAAGCAAGAACAGAGACAGAATCATGGATACAGAGAGCATTTTGATGGTTGCCAGATGGGATAGAGTGTGGAGGAGTAGATAAAGAGGCGAGGGGATGAAGAAGTATAGGTATGTAGTTACAGAATAGCCATGGGGATGTAAAGTACAGTATAGGAAATGGACCTATACGCATGATCCATGGACATGAACAATGGTGGGGGGATCACCTGAGGGAACTAGGAGTGCTGGGTGGAGGGGGGCAAAGAGGGAAAAGTTGGGACAGCTGTAATAGCATAATCAATAAAATATAATATTTTTTAAAGAAGGAAATATATCTGAAGAGATAGTGGTTGAAAATTTTCTAGGTCTGTAAAAGTGTAATCCGCAGATTCAAGAAGCCCATAGATCTCATTCAGATTAGGTAATTAGAGAGAAATCTGCAACTAAACATATAACATTGAAATTACAGAATAAAAAGAAATAGACTGAGAGAAAAATTCAAAGACAGGCCAGTGGCAAACAGAAAAAAAAAGAAAAATTACCTTCAAAGAATCAAGTGTTTGACTGATGGTTGACATCTTAACAGCAGCAAAATAAAACAAATGATAGAAGTATAATCTCCTTCATGCATAAAAGAAAATAATTACTGCCCAGAAAGCATTTCAAGAACAATTGGTGGGGGGGAAAGGATGTTTTTAGTCAAACAAAAGTGAGGGGGTTCACGATGGCAGACTTTCACTAAAGAAAATCTAAAGGTTGTACTTCGGGTTTGGGACTGAGTGACTTCAAATCAGGAATTGGCAAATTTTTCTCTGCAGGGCCAGACTGTCATAGGGTCTTTTTAGTGAGCATTCTGCTGTTATATTGGAAAAATAATCATAGACAATAGGTAAAAAATTGAGAATGGGGCTGGTTCCAATTAAATTCTACATAAAGAAATAGTGGGGGGGGGGGTGGCAATATGGCCTGCAGGCCATAGTGCAGACCACTAACTCTAGTGAACTTCTAGGTCATATTCCTGCGCTCTTTTGGTTACCTCCATGCTTAGGAAGAAGATACAAAGGGCTAAACAAGTTCACATCCTTTCTTTAACTGTGGTAGTGTAGTATGCATACACTATAGGGCCAGCATCCATAATATTAGCATTGGCTCTGACTCCTCCAGCACAATCACAGGTGAAGCCCTTAGAGATCATCACAAAACTTCCTTTTATGTCCACCTAACACTACTAACTTTTAGGAAATATCAACAACCGCGAGGCAAATAGAATGCGCTCTATGAAACCGAGATCTGAGAATGCCATTTCCCTCTTTACATTTTTTTAAGGACTTCTCTGTCTGACTGTCAAGCTCTAATTCCTCACAACATGAGGGTCCTTATGATCTGGTGTTTACTTCCCTCTCTAGCTACTTGTGTCACACTACATGGGAGCTCACCTCTCTGCTTAAGTTGAGCAGCACAGTCACCTGAGTGTGGTGGACTGGCTGCTGCTGTGCTGCTGTGCGGTTGGTTACCTGGGCTGTTGTTACTTCCCCCTTCATCCCCACTTTGTCCAGCTCGCAATTATTAGTCTTTTGAGCCTAGAACCAGGCAACACTTCCTCCAAAGAGTTGAGGATGCCCCAAATTCAGCACACACAGTTCCTCTGGGCTCCTCGTGCTTTGCTAATATCCCCGAGCACAGCATGATGCACAGTATACCCTTGTTTGCCTGTCTTCCTCAATGAGCTGTGATTTCCTTGAGGATCTCTTATTTCTGTGCCCTAGTGTGGTATAGAATGTGCACTAAATTAACAGTGTAATGCTTTAGTCACTTCCTGGATGAAGAGAAAACAAGAATAACAATGGCACAAAACCCCCCAAAATTGGATCACCTTAAGTTTATCACAGAATTAATTTAAATAAAAATCACCCATTAATTGAGTAACCCATAAATATCTATTGAGTATAATTATTAAAAGGCCGAATTAGTGAAAATATTATTGTATGGCAATTATAGTATTCCTTTTTCAGCTATTTAACAAATCAGTGATTTAAACTATCCGTAATATTTAAATATGTTCTTAATTCGAATGAACATTTGGAAATAATGGGAATGGCCATAGAGACAAAGGGAACCCTTTTTTTAAAAAATCAAGCCCATAATTTCAAACAATCAAATGTTCATATCAGTTGACAAATTATATGTATGTAGTATTACAAATTCAGGACTGCCTAGTTGAGTAATCCCTTCAGTTAATTATGTTAACTTTTAATTTTAAAACATAATCCTAAAAGTTATCATTTATAAACTCTATATGTTATTTACACTTTCAGTATACGATTTAAATAACCTGTAGTATGCATTGCATTCTACAAATTGCAATTCGTTCATGCCTGCCTACGTTTTTATGTGTTTCAGTTGCTTATTGATTTAAAACACATGATGGAACTGCTGGCAGGATGCTATTTTTCTTTAATTATTTTTAAAATAAAAGACTAAAACAGTTTTACAATATTTACCCTATTTTTAATAACAAATTTCCAACCAAGATCTGTTGGTAAGATTACAGAATAATTTTCTTTTATTGCTTTTTTCAGTAATGTTTAACATTTTCACATAATATAGAGTTAATTTAATATTGATTAGTGTGAAATGAAATCATTTTAGTGCTCATTTGAATGTCACATATATTTTCGCAACAGTTTCATTATAGTTTAACAATATTTAATAGGCATTGAAAACAGACCCTTACCTACGTATTGGCCTTAATTCAATTAGCAAGCTTTGCTTACATCTTTGAATGTAAATGGTGAGTGATTGTCTCAGGCATTTAGGGGTAGATCTGGTAAGGGAGTTTTCTTAAGGACACCTAAATGAATTAAGATAAAATAGACAGTAAGATTATTCCTGTGCTTCCTTCCCCAATCCCCACATTTAAGAAGCTTAGTTTGGTGCTTATAGAGTAATATTTTGAGAAGCTAAAAAAGGAAACTGATGTAAAAGTTCTCTTTAGGGTACATGTTTTGAAGGACACCAAGCCACTGTTAATACTGGTTAGTTACCAGATTGGCTACAAAGGAGGAAAGTCCTGAAAAAATAGGTAAGTAATAGGTGGTGTAGCAAAATCTTGATCACTTGAACTGTTCTTCAGGCCCTGAAGGTCAGCATGTTCTAGCAGGACACCAGCCTGCAGGATCCTAGGCTGCCAAAGAGTCGGGTAAAAAGTGCTAAAAGTTTGAGGTTGTTACGTAACTTCATCAAGGCCTTTCACCTCTCTAAACTTCATAATTTGGAAAATCATGTATGGAGTTGAAATAAGCAATTTGGGTAAAATTGTTAGTAATTATTTTTAATTCTAAACTTATAAGAAATTAAGAGATTTGATGAGAGGATAAAGAGAGCTCCAGAATGGTTTGACAATCTGATCAAGTTCCTAGTGTACCAGTGCAGTCAGATGCCACGTACCTGACTCCAGCAGGAGCAGAATTTTGTGCATGCCTTCTTGAAGTTCATAGTGAATCCAGTATGTTCTCATCAATTCTAGCATAATCATTTTATTTTATTATTATTGAATCAGAATTAGAATTACTCTCATTATCACTAGCTAATAAATGGTAAAGGAAATAGATTAAAGGTTTTTTCTCATGCTGTTTTAGTTATTCAATTATATATTAGATTATAGCAGCCAATTAGTTCACATAGTATTTGGTTCATTCCATTGTACATAAGTGTGTAAGAACTGCTCATGTGAAAAGAATCAAGGAGCTGGTGGTGTTTATGGAGAGGATGACAGAGAGGATGGCAGTGATGATGGTGGTGGAACCAAGACCCTTCACAGACTGAGCTATGAAATTCTGAGATAAAACTGTGCCAACCTAGAAAACAATACTAGATTTGGTAAAGAAATGGAAGAAAATGAGCACTCTCACTGTTACTGGAGTGTACATTTCTTATAAGCACTCCAGAAAGCAATTTAGCCATGTGACAGTAAAGATGAACAATTTTATAACATATATCAAAAATAAATATTCTATATTTAAAACTTTCACATGTAAACACAGAGAGGCATGTATCAGAACCATAATGCTCACTGCTTCATCATTTATAATAAAAAATTATACAAAACCTAATGTTCATCCACAGGAACATGAAGTAATATACTGTGATGTATTTGTAAATGGAATAACCAAGGTAGAGGAACACTATTTTCCTGACCCTCTTAGGGTTCCTTACTAGGTATGACAATTAAACTAACAAAAACAGACTACCAGGAGATAAGCAGACAAATTTACTTAATATAAGTTTTTGGTGACATAGGAGCCTTTTTTGAGGGGAAACAAAACCTCAAAGATACAGTTAAACCAGATGTTTTATACTAGATTTGATGAAGAGTAAATAGTCTCTGAGAAATATGACAAATCAAAGACCATGAGGAAGTGTAGTAAATGGGGGAAAGCAAAACCTGCTCATTAGGGTTCTGTCAGCATCCCCTTGTCTTCAGAAATAAAGGGGCTCCTATTTTTTGTGGGTGGAAGGCAGACACATCTCACTGGGAGTTTTATAACCTGCTTCAGGGCAGAATGATAGGGTGAAGGTCAGACTGACCTACCTGCTTCTTTTTTCTCAAACTCCTTTAGCTTAAATATTTAATATGTCAACTGGCTATATTTTGGGGTAGTGTGTCCTGAATGCCATAACTATGCACTGGTTGGAACAAGTTAGAGTTATCTCAACCAACATAAATAAAACTCAAAATAAACCACTGAGTAAAAGCAAGGTTTAAATGTTTTATGTAATATTTGATTTAAGTAAATATTATAAAAACTCAAACAACACTACATACATTTATGGATACATAATTATGCAATGGAAGTATAGAACATTTATAGAAATTATAGTTTTAACATACACAGGACCAGTACCAAAATATTTGGTATACTCTCTGACATTCTCCCTCCACAGTGACAGGTAAGGATATGGGAGACCTTCATTCTAAGGAAGGAAGGGAGGGAGGGAGGGAGGGAGAGAGAAAGAGCTTTCCTTTTATGTGCACCAAATTTCTAATTGCGATTATGCTGGAGAAGGAAGCAAATGAAATGATATGGGGGAAGAGCAGAAAAAGGACCTCAACCTGAACTTTATTCGTCATGTTTAATTTCTTTTAAAAACATGAAACAATTATTTCCTTAATTTGATGAAAGCTGATGTTTATTATATTTTAGCACACTTTGTTCTTACTTCACTGTCTGAAATATTACACAATAAAATGAAAAACTCCAACAGTAAAAGAAACAATACAAAACACTAAACCTTTCTAAGGAAAATATGGAGTTATAAAAGTTAAACAATTTCTGTCACACTTTGGCTGGGTAGCTCAGTTGGTTAGAGCATCATCCTGATACATCAAGGGTGAGGGTTCGATCCCTGGTCAGGGCACATACAAGAATGAACATGCATACATAAGTAGAACAAATTGATGTTTCTCTGCCTTCCTCTTTCTCTCTCTGAAAATCAATAAATGAAAATTTAAAAAAGAAATTTCTGTTACCACAGTTTACAAACAAATACTGTAAGCTGCATGGGGTGAATGGACACCTGGGTTTTTAACACTGAGTGTGGTGCATGATTCACAACAGCAGCCTCCTTTGATTGCTTCCTGTGCTCTGTGGAAATCCAGATTACCAACGCTATCTTGACCTGAAAAGTTAAGATTAAATTTAAGAAATGGTGGACTAAATTTCCATTAGAATTTAAAATTGACTCTTTGTCCTGAAATAGTGAGCATTCAACCAGTCTGGGTAAGGTGGGTAGAAACAGAACTTTAACTAAAGAGCAGGTGTTTTCTTCATTATGAGGTAGAATGAGTTGCTTAACATAGAAAAGATGCTTCTTTGCTTTTTCACTCTTTCCCTGCAGTAAAATGGACAGAACTAGTGAGGCTTAAATGCCATTAAAGCTGCTAAGATTATTAGAGATTCAGAAAGATTTAGAATTCCTAATTAAATTTTAATTACAGGCTGCAGCTGACAAACATGAAAATTATTTTTTAAAGGAAACTGTTTTAGCAAAGCCTCTATGGGTAACTATTTCTTTAGGGACTGAAAACAATCTCAGAATTCTGGACTGGATACTAATCTGAAATGACAAAACAATCTTCAAAATTCTCAATCTGGAATTCCTAGTGGTGATTCTACACAGCGATTGTTTTGAAAGACCATTTGGGAATTTGGGCTTTTCTCACTAGGACTTCCAGGTGTATGCAAGAGACATTTCTTGAAGAGCAATCTTGCTTTCTCTTGTAAAGAACTTCTAAGAAAAAGGACCTGTGGGTTAGATTATGCTATTTTAAGCAAAGCACTAGCATGACTGGAAGTCAGTGTTATCATGGGAAGTCCTTAATAAAAATGTGCACACTATTCTCACTGCATGTTTTCTGTGAACATGATCCCCCACACTCATGGCTGCATTTGTCCATACATGCCTAACTGCTCCCTACACCTCTCCCCTATGGGACTGAGGCATCTCTCCAACTGCTTACCTAATGCTACGTCTTGGATAGTCAACAGGAATTATAAACTCAATGTGTTCAAAACATGATCTTCTACCTCAAATAAGTAGTATGCAATTATACACAATTATATTGAATAGTAGCATCATTCTTCTGGTTGCTCAGGTAAGATATCTAGGTGTTACATACTGGGTTCTCTTTCAAATCATTTTGACTTTACATCTAAAATAATGCATATATAAAT
The DNA here is from genome assembly GCA_004027735.1 of Carollia perspicillata. Classification (NCBI taxonomy): domain Eukaryota; kingdom Metazoa; phylum Chordata; class Mammalia; order Chiroptera; family Phyllostomidae; genus Carollia; species Carollia perspicillata. The sequence continues at coordinate 13,063 of PVKM010034324.1, forward strand.
CCTCCCTACAGACAGATCCTGTTGGTTCTCTCTCCCAAAGAGTTCATATGTGTCATTGTTCTCTACCAGCCCACCCAGAGTGCTAGTCCTGGGTACTGTCATCTCTCTTACCTGGACAACTTCCATTATCTGGTAAAGGGTCTTTTGTTATTTGTGTTTGCTTCCCTCCTATCTGTAGCCATTTTTATTTGCTCCAGATATCTATGCATTACTCGATAAAAATCTGTCTTCCTCTAAAGGTAAATTCTATGGAGTCGAGAAATGTGCTTGGTTTTCTCAGGGTCCTATCCAGACTGTCCTAGAATTGGGTCTGATTGTCATCCTGCTTTGTGTGCTCTACATTCTGGAAAACAATCGCACATGTGTAGTTGTGATTTTTTCAGCAGCAGCATCTTGGGAATAACTTCATAGTTCTCTCAGGTAACTATTTTAAGTTTAATAGCACTTTTTAAGACAAAAATATTTGCTTTGTGTTTTTAAAACAATCATTTCCTCTCTTAAAAGTTAAAGCACCAAACTTCCCTCTATCCTTTACAGAGATATTGCTAATGTAGTAAGTAGGCTGACTTGCTTTTAATCACTTTCACTTGACTTTGCATATTTTATACTAAAGGAGTGTCAGAATATATAAAAGGTTATTCTTCAGTAGGAAAAAAAAGAAAATACACACTGAATTTTCCCATGTGTTAATTTCTACACATATTATCTTAATGAGAACAGTTTCTGGGTTGTTGAATCTATTTTTAATTACCTCTTCTTCATAGATGAGGAAATATATGTTGCAAGACATTCAGTCATCTCCCACAGTATCTCAGCAGGTAAATGGCAGAAATGCCATCCCCATTGAAGTCTCTGGTAGCAAAATGCCTATTTTTCTTCCCTCAAATGTCCTATTTTATTGCTAGGGAGGTTTGAAAAAGAGGTTTTTTTTTCAGCCATAGACAGGCCTTAATAGAACGGTTTTCTACCTTCAGTATGCAGGAGAGTAAACACAGGGAATTTAAAAAATCAAAATATCTGGGGTGGAATTCAAGTTCCAGTATTTGTAAGGCTCTGCAGAGGGTTCCAATAGGTAAATAATGTTGGGAAGCACAACTCAAATATTTTTTTAGGAATGTGCCATTATGTCTTTAAATTTAGTATACACATGAACATTAAATTTTAGACAGAAAACAATTATTCTTTAATGTGGGAGGTAGAATCAGGAAAAGTATGCTTACTTTTAACAATACATTTGAAAGAAAATATACAGTTTTACTTTCTATTATGTTTAGTATACATTATGCCAATGCATGATTAATAAACCCGCACCCCCATTCCCCACGAGGACAAATAGGAGCTCTTAGACACTGTAAATGCTCTTCATGGGGTATGCCTTTTTGCTGTTCTCGAGTTGCTTACACATTCTCTGCAAGATGTGTGTCTAAGTATGTGTGTATGAGTATATACATTTAAGCAAAGTATTAATTCAATAATAGCACACAAACAGAGTTTTCTGAAAAGAGGAGGTTCTTAACAGGCTCACAAAGAAGGCAGGAGAGGAGCTGTTAGTGCAACTCTGTAGAATGCACCACAGGATTCTGTTTCAAGGACACAGGTGAATTTAAACCTGCTATACTCACATCTACACGCAGCCAAAATCACTCAAGGCAATAAAGAATGGCTTCTATGAATAAAATATAAGCCAAGATTGTTTCTTTTAAGAAAAAAGACATATCTATGCTAAATCATAAAACTTGTTTCTAGGACTGTTCCCTCTAGCCATGTACTTGTCTGCTTGGCTTAGTCTGATTGTCATCCTCTTCAGCAGGGCCCTCATTCAGATAACCATCAGGTGATATATGTGCTTTTTAAAAAAACAGCTGGCGAAGAATGCATAAAGGTGCATTTATCCCATTTCCAGTCTGTGAATCATTTCTGTCCTTTCTCCGTTTGCTGAATTCTACAGTGTCTCTTTATATTCCCTCTATCTTCCCTATCTTTTCCAGATCCACTCTTATTATCTCAACTTGGGGCTGCGCTCCTCTCCTGTGCACAACCGGATGGTCCTTCTTGGTGTTCTTATTCTTCCTACCTCCTCCCGCTGTGGCCTTGCCTCCGTGTTACTGCTAATGGCAATAGCGCAGTTTGAACATGTGATCTTCTGTTCATCTAAGAAAAGACAAGGAAAACTTTTTGTGGAGTCACCGGATTATAGACAAGGAAAATTCCTTCCTCTCACCCTCTCAGCTTCTAAATGTTTTGAACTAAAGCCCAGACGGTGACTGGGCCTTATGAACATTGTTTCCCTCCTCTGCCTCAGCCACAACCTCACCCACTGACCCCCATAGTGCTCTACTCGAGTCCATCACTGTTCCTCACTGTCAGGGAGACAGAGGAGGAGGAAGATAAGGAAAGAGCAAGCAATATGGGACAGAGGAAAAAATATAGATAAGGATGAAGAATAAGGAAAAAGAAGATGGAGGAAAGTTTATTTATTTATTTTTTAAAGTATTTTTATTGATTATGCTATTAAGTTTTCCCCCTTTACTCCCCTCTGCCCTGCCTCT
>PVKM010034325.1:0-15646 GCA_004027735.1 Carollia perspicillata
AGTAAGAAACTTCCCCCAACTGTTCCAATCAAAAACATCGTAGATTAATTACAACAAGCAGAATTATTTGACATACCCTCTACTCCTGTACCATATCCTTAGACAATTAATCACAGGCTACAAAAGATGTTGTTTGGAGTGGACTAACCATGTGGAAAAAGAACTTGCTATACTCATGAAGAAAAATTGTATCATTATTATAAGGAGGGTTAACTCAGAGTGTAGTCATTGTTAAACCTTACTTATATAATTAAGTTGTTTATCACCTCTAAGGCCAATATGTTCGTTTCCACGATAACATTTGTAGTTTCAAAAGGGTTGTTAGATTAATGAAATTTATATCTGGGTTGTGGATTTTCCGTTTCTATGATCAACTATAACCACCAAGTCAGAAGCTTTGCCAATTTAGAAAATATAAAAGCTTGCTTACGAAATTAATAAACGTCTTCAGAGCTTCACCTGCCTTGAGCTGTGTAGTTGCCTGATTTCCGCGACGACTCCTGCCTTCACCTTGAGGGACCCCTTGACCTGCTGCGGCTGGACCGCGGCATAGGTAACTGTCTCCTTTTCTCTTGCCACTTTTAAGATTCTCTTCTTCTCTTTAATCTTGGATAATGGAATTATGATGTGCCTTAGTGTGTGCTTCCTTGGGTCCAACTTCTTTAGGACTCTCTGAGCTTCCTGGACTTCCTGAAGGTCTATTTCCTTTGCCAGATTGGGGAAGTGCTCCTTCATTATTTTTTCAAATAAGTTTACGATTTCTTGCTCTTCCTCTTCTCCTCCTGGCACCTGTATGATTTGGATGTTGGAACATTTAAAATTGTCTCTGAGGTTCCTAAGCCTCTCCTCATTTTTTTTGAATTCTTGTTTCTTCATTTTGTTCTGCTTGAATGTTTCTTGCTTGCTTCTGCTCCAAATCAATGATTTCCTTCCTTCCCATCACTGTCGGTTCCCTGTACATTTTCCTTTATTTCACTTTTCATAGACTTCATCTTTACCTCTAATTTGTGACCATAGTCAACCAATATGCTAGTTGAGCATAGTCAACTAGCTAGGTATGTGCCCTTACTGGAAATCAATCCCATAACCTTCTATTGTCCAATTGAGCCACCCAGCCAAAGTAAGTTGTATGAGTTCTTTATAAATTTTAGATATTAACCCCATATCAGATGTATCTTTGCAAATGTATTCTTCCATTCAGCAGGTTGTCTTTTCATTTTGTTGATAACTTCCTTTGTTGTGCAAAAACTTCATTCTGATATATACTTATAGGTCATTTAATTATGTATATTTATTTTCTTTGGTGTGGACTTAGTGTTAAAGAGTAAGAAGGAGTTAAAGGGGTGAAGGAGAGTAGGAAAAAAAAGGCATTTCAAACAGAGAAACGGCATGCCCACAGATAGGAAAGTCACAAACTGTGTGACAAAGCAAAAAGCATTTCATTATTGTTAGATAGTAAAAGATAAGGAAAGTCAGGAAGTGGTGAGACATAAGGAAGGATCTGCTCAGGCTGAGCCTTATCCTAGAGCTGAACGGAAACTATCGAAAGGTTGTAAGCAGGACAGTTGTATGGACACATTTCTGTTTTAGCTAACTCACTCTAGGCTTGTGTGTCTGTATTGTGGATTTAAGGGGGATAAAAATGAAGACAGCCTATATTTTATTGGTTATACTATTAGAGTTGTCCCATTTTTCTCCCTTTTATTCTCCTCTGCCCTACACCCCCTCTCTCACCAGCACAACTGGGGGTGTGGGAGGCTGGTGTGTATCTATAGGAAGTTTTTGCAGCATTGCTGGATCCTACCCACTAGATACTAGAAGTATCCACTCTTTGCCTGCAAATGTGACAACCAAAAATGTCTTCAGAGTTTCCAAATGTCCCCTGGGTACTCAGTTGTGATAGTGGATAACTAGTGGTCTGAGTAAAAGTTGTAAAGTGTTGCCCTAGCACTTGCTAATTGGTAGTAGGACTAGAGAATATATGACAGACTATAGAAGAGTTTAGGAGGCAATACTGACAATTCTCAAAGATTGATTTGTTGGAGAGGAAGGAGGAGGGGAGATTCAAGAATGACTCACAGATTTTTGGCTTTGTCAACTGAGTGGATTATTATATCTCCAATTAAGATGTATAATAAAGGAGCATGGGAATTGAAGTGATTATTGCTTCTTTCAAAATTTTGGCAATAAGGATGTACCTAGGATTATTCCTTATGTTCAGCATCAATGGATTTGACAAATATTCTAATTTTATGAATCTTATATATCAAGTAGGGTAAGTTGAGGAGAAATTACTGGGAGAAGGGGAAAGGGCAAGAATGAATGGATAGTTCTGTTTAAGAGATAAGTAAACATTAGAGTCATAGAAGGCTATAAAGTTTCTTGTTCCTACAGAATAAGAGAAAGATATTTGGACAAACTTTCCCACTTAAGTGGGAACTCAGTATGGTCCCAATTCTGGACCTCTTCCCTTCACCTGAAGGTGGTGTAGAATCAGCAGAACAGTGGGCTGAGAACAGTCCTACTGATATATTTGGCTGCTCTAGGGAAAGAATTTTTAGCAGTGAAGTGGAGGGGACAGGGGAAACAGTGAAATTACAACAAGTTGATAACTATAGACTAGATTTTTTGTTTTGTTTCACAGGTTTGCTTGATAAGAGGGAAAAGGGGGCTTTATGTCGACAAGAGAAGTCTTGAGGCTAAGAGGACTATATTTTTCTCAAAATATGAGAGATTTGAGCTTGTTTGGAAACTAGAGGGTTAAACTGCATGGTGGGGTAAAACAAGGAATCCCAGGAATTCTGAGAAAAAGAATATGTCAAAAGAAGAAATGAATTTATACTACAAGGAGGGACACATCTTATGAAACAGCAAGGAAGAAAGGAAGGAAAGAGACATGTGTGGTTATTATATTTAAATTTATAGTTAGGCATTCTGGGAGCTGAGGAGATCATGATTGATGGTTTAATTTCTGTGATGAAATGGGCCTCTGATCATTTGCTAAGAATGAAAGTAATGTGAGTCATGAAAAATAGAATAACTGTGGAAGGAAACTAAGGAGGAACTGACCAAGAATTAATCAAAGAGGCAGGGCAGAGCTACATTTAAAGAATGTGAATTTGTGGTTGTATGAGTTTTCTCAAGCAAGGAACTGATGCCTGGTTTATAGAAGCAGAGAAAGTAAGTTATGACAGAGCTACAAGTTGGGTTTTGCTAAGTGGATATGATAGAAATATTGAAGTGTAAGGAGAATCAAAGGTGTTCAGATGATCAATCATGAGGTTCAGGATGGGGGAAGAAAGAAGAGTGTCTAGTTCCATATTTACTAGTAGTTGGGATCTGGGCAAGTTGCAAAGGATATTATATGTGAAAGGTTTCTAACATGGCACCTAACACATATTAGATGTTAATTTCCAAATGTTAATTTCCTTGTTTTCCCTTCTAGGAGAAGTAGAAAAGGTAGCAAGGCCAGTACCATCAAGAAAAGGACATGTTTAGAGTCTCAGTTTCTTTAAGTATAAAATGGGCATGATAATAACTGTTACTGCTCCCTCCTGTAGCTCTAGGAGTCATTGTAAGTTGTAAAATAATATGAAATTGTAATCAATGTGAGTTGTACATTGTACAATGTACATTGTACATTGTACAGTATTATGATTACATTATATAATCATAATAATATAGCCAAATTATATAGCCATCATGTAAATTTTGTGCTCTTCTATAAAGATCATTCAATAATACCTGTGAGTGAGGTCATATTCTCCAGGGCCATATCTTATTGTCATAAATTGTTGCCAAGATGGAAATAAAAGAAATAGAATTTTATTCTAGAATTATGGAAAAAGTATTATGACCATGTCATGAAACTATTCATATAATCATTATAATATATGCTAGAATGTGCAAAATGTGATTTGGGAAATAGATGAGATGTTAATAAGGAAGATCAGTGGAAGGCTGATGTATTCAGCTAGCTTAATTGGTGGAGAGGTGACAGGGGAAAATCTACCTGCCAAAAAGTCCTGGGTCGAAAAGGAAGACAGAATGTTTAGCCAAGAGTTGCTGCAACAATAGGACAAATTCTCCTGTGCCAGTCCATTCTTAGGAGTGGTCACTAGACCCTGTTCTATCCTTCATGGGAAGAAGTTGCCACCTAAAGGGCAGAAGTAGGGAAAAGACAGATCATTACTATGACAGATCCTTAATTATTATTATATAACTAAGTTACCTTAAGATTCCTCACTGTCCTTATAAATAGTGTGATTTTAGGAATTTCAAATATATTTTTCCACTTGCTCGATGATGTAAGAATTACCAAATACTTAAGGTAGAAAAGTCTGTTTAAAAAATAGGTTGAGGACTTCCAGTCAAGATGGAGGCATAGATAGACGTGCTTTACCTCTTTGCTCAACCATAAGAAGAATCACAACTAACCTCAAAACAGCAACAAAAAATAGTCAGAACTGCTAGAAAATCAAACTGTATGGAAGTCTGACAACCAAGGATTTAAAGAAGTCATATTCATCCAGATGAGTAGAAGGGGCAGAGATGAGGAGCTGGGGCACCAAGGACGTGACATGGTACCAGAGAGGTGGCAGCAGTGGCAGCAGTGGAATGAGTGGTCCCACATTCACATGTGATATATAAAAATTTGGAGGGATACCGTGGAACCAAGCAATCTTAGCTCCAGGCCAGACTGCACAGCCCAGTGTTCCAGTACTAGGAAATAAAGCATCATAACTTCTGGCTATAAAAACTACTAAACGTTGGGTGGTGGAAGAAATTGCTAGTTTCTCAGGGGAGTCCCTATAGGCCCAAATGGACCTAGAACATATGCAAACCCACCTAAACTGGGAATCACCACCAAGGCAACAGCTAGAAGGGCACCAGTAGCATACAGAAAGTGGGTAAAGTGACTGGAAATGGAATGAGTGTTGGGCAAGCCTCCAGAAGCCAGACAGCAACACTGTCCATTTTCTGACCCCTCCCTAACACATGGAGTCACAAAGCAGAAAAGTGGGTTGCCCTGCCATGGGAAATACCTAATGCTCTGCCCCATACAACTTAACAGGTATGCTAAAATAGGGAATAAGAGTGGCTCTACCTAATACACACAAACACAGGGAGGCTGCCAAATTGAGGAGACAAAGAAATATGACCCAAATGAAAGAATAGAACTAACCACCCCCCACCAAAAAAAAAAAAAAAAAAAAAAAAAAAAAAAAAAAAAAAAAAAAAAAAAAAAAAAAAAAAAAAAAAAAAAAAAAAAAAAAAAAAAAAAAAAAACCTAAGTGAAACAGAGATAACCAGCCTATCAGATTCAGATCAGAATTTGCACTAATGATCAGGATGTTCAGAGCATTCACTGAGTATGGCAAAAGCATAAGGGAAGAAATGAAAGTTATACTAAGTGAAATAAAGAAAAATCTACAGGGAACTGACAGTGAAAGGAAGGAAGCCGAGATTCAGATCAATGATTTGGAACATAAGGAAGAAATAAACATTCAACCAGAAGAGAATGAAGAAATAAGAATTTTAAAAAATGAGGACAGTATAAGAAGGTTCTGGGACATCTCCAAAAGTACCAACATCCAAATCATAGGGCTGCCAGAGGCGAAGAGGAGGAGCAAGAAGCTGAAAACATACTTGAAAAAATAACAAAAGAAAACTTCCCTAATTTGGCAAAGGAAATAGACATACAAGTCCAAGAAGCACAGAGAATCCCAAACAAAGTAGACCCAAAGAGGACCACAACAAGACACATCATAATTAAAAGGCCAAAGGTTAAAGATAAAGAGAGAATCTTAAAAGCAGCAAAAGAAAAGGAGACAGTTATCTACAAAGGAGTTCCCATAAGACTATCAGCTTATTTCTCAAAAGAAACTTTGCAGGCAAGAAGGGACTGGCAAGAAGTATTCGAAGTGTTGAAAAGCAAGGACTGACAACCAAGATCACTCTATCCAGCAAAGCTATCATTTAGAATGGAAGAGCAGATAAAGTTCTTCCCAGACAAGGTAAAGCTAAAGGAGTTCATCATCACCAAGACCTTATTATGCGAAATGTTAAAGGGACTTGTTAAAGGGACTTACCTATGAAAAAGAAGATGATCAAAAATATGAACAGTAAAATGGCAACAAACTCTCAACCATCAACCATTGAATCTAAAAAGAACATATATGTATGACCCATGGACATGAACTAAAGGGGGCAAATGTGAGTGGGAGGGAGGGTGCAGGGCAGAGGGGAATTAAGGGGTGGGGTGGGGGATGTGACAACTATGAGAGCATAATCAATAAAATATATTTAAAAAAAGAAGAAGATCAAAACTATGAACATTAAAATGACAACAAACTCACAAGTATCAACAACTGAATATCAAAAACAAAAACAAATTAAGTAACCAACCAGATCAGGAACAGAATAATAGATATGGTGATCATTTAGAGGATTATCAGTAAGTGGGGGAGGGGGAGAATAGGGAAAAAGGTACAAGGATTAAGAAACATAATTGGTATGTGCAAAGTAGACAGGGGGCTGTTAAGAATAGTAGAGGAAATGGAGAAGCCAAAGTATTTATATGCATGACCCATGGACATGAGCCAAGAGAGGGTGGACTGCTGAGGGAATGCAGGTACTGGGTGGCGGGGGGCAAAAGGGGGAATGTTGAAACAGCTCTAAGAGCATAATCAATAAAATATACTTAAAAATAAATAAAAATAAATACTTCTTTTTTAAAAAATAATTTGAAATTCATCTACACTAAATAAATGCTTGATTCTTACTTTGATAGAGGGAACAGGTGCTCTGGGCATAGAACATCTGAAGTAGGGGGTAAGAAGGGAAGAAGCCATAGAAGAGGGATATTGGGAATGTGAAGACAAACTAAACTGATTTCATGGGTTTGTCCTTTCTCTGTAGTATGGGAGTCCTGCAGTTATCACATGGCTCTGCCATCCCCCTTCCAACTATACCTCTTAAAGCCTACCTTTGTTATAAAAAGAGTTTTGTGTCTATGATTGAGATTATTATCTTACATTCCTATAAATTTATGTAATAAATAAAAAATGTGCCCTGACTGGTGTGGCTCAGTGGATTGAGCACCAGCCTATAAATGAAAAGCTCACAGTTCTATTCCCCATTAGGACACAGTCCTGGGTTGTGAGCCAGGTCCTCAGCTGGGGGCATGTGAGAGGCAACTGATTGATGTTTCTCTCACATAGCAATGTTTCTCTCCCTTGCTTTCTCCTTCCCCTTCCTGCTCTCTAAAAAAAATAAAAATAAAATCTTTAAAAAAAGAAATAAAAATATGTAACCAGTTTTCTGACATTACTGGGTTGGAGAAACTTACAGAGAAATATATTTGAAATACCACATTCTTTTAAGATTATTTCTATTATTATTTCTACATTCTACCCTGAGTGCAATTCTATCAGAGAATAATCTTAAGACATTTTTATTAAGTTTACTGACAATTAGGCTAATTGTTGGATGACAAAGAGTCTATTCTCTAATAAAAATAACTACTTCATTGATTATTGTCAGTAAAAGTGTATAGCTTTGGGCAAGTTACCTAATCTTTCTTCACTTCCTTATCACCTTCTAAAATTAAAAAACTAGATAAGTTGATTCCTAAAGTTTCTTATAATTGTAGATTCCTACTCTTCTATGACATAGAGTGACAAAAAGCATTAGACAATGACAAGAACCAAATTATTCAATAATGACCTACCTGAGTATATATAATGCAGTATATTGACCAAATTGGTCTCAATCCAAATGATCAGTCTGTTGATAAATGATACAGAGACATTGGAAAAAGATAGTCAAAGCCTTTTCATCAATCTTAGGAGGATAAAAATATGTTAAAGGCTATGGAAGAAAGCTATGAGAGATTCTATCTTTTTCTGAATTAAAGTCTTATCTATAAAGATTAGATTAGTTCTTCTATAGAAACAATTCAGAACTTTGGTTTCTCAGTATTCAGATGTTATATACCAAGGAAGGTAATCAAAATATATTGACTCATCTCAACAGAACATTCAAACCCAGCAAAATAAGAGCACCACATATTGAGAATTTCAGGATTACGATTGTTTTATTTTCTCTGGTTTTAGTAATATGATGGTGAGCAGCCAGTCAAATTTTTAAGCCATATTTGTATGTATAACTGATTTGAAAAATTCTGAAAACTATCTTTAAGCATCCAAACCTATAGAGTGATCATTTGTTTGTTCATTTTTGTTTACTCGATTCCGAATAATTTGAACACTTTTAGCTATTCTAACAACTCATCAACACAGCCTTGTACATAAGTACTTCAAATTATTTTCCTTTTGAGAGCTCTAAAAGTATTTCTCAGTTGATCCCATGGGTCTCAAAAAGTTGCTTTTTTTTTCCTTGGGTCACCAAAGAAGCAAGGAAGTCATTTTCATTTCCACGTACAATAAATCAATGAACATTTATAGAACACCTATTTTGTTCTGGGCCTTAGGCTAAGCAATGTGGTGGATACAGTGATGAATAAGAGATGATCTCTGCCCTCGAGGCAAGCCAGGCTCTCAGATAAAAAGATACCAAACAGACAATACAGGGCAGCATATGATAAGTGGTAAATGAGTGGCATGGGAAATAAGAGTTCTAGGGTTTCAGAGGTGGGAGAGATCATTTTGGCCTGAGGTGGTTAGAGAGGGCTTCAGGGAGTACGTAAGATGGCATGGACCTTGGGGGACTAATGGCTTAAAACAAGTAAGTAGATAAGGGGACAGCATGGCAGGCAGAGTAAATGGAGTGAAGAGGGATAGAGCTGTGTTGGTGATCTGACTATGGGAGTAAGTAAGCAGCCTCTGTAGGTCGTCATTGATGTTAGGCCAGGCACAAGACACAGAGTTGGCCTACACCTTACTTGAAGACAGGCATATGGATGAAAACAGAGGCAACACTGCGAGGGCAAAATGCAAGACTTAATTTGCAAGTGAGCTACAGCAATAGTGGGCTCTTGTCCTCTGACTCAGAGAGCCATAGAGGCCCAGAGGTGGACACCTGGGTGGCTCTGGGAAGCTCTTTCTCCTCAACATGGAAGCAGGACCTTGGGGTGGAAGGACCACTGGAATCCATACTCTACTGTGAATTAGTCTGTAAATGTCATCAAATCATTTATGAAACTGTGTCTCAGGGTCCTCCCCTTTCAAATAAAATGCAGTGGTTCCCCCTGATTCATTTCAAGCACACCGTAGATGATGGCCTGAAACCGCTGATAGTACTGAACCCTACATATGCTATGATTTCTCACATACATACATACCTATGATAAAGTTTAACTTATAAATTAGGCACTGTAAGAGATTAACAACAATAACTAATAACCAGTCATAGAACTATTATACCAATATACTATAGCACGGGTGGCAAACACAAGACCCTCCACCTTGTTTAATCTGCCTGGCACCTTGTTTCTACCTGGCGGCAGCCCTGAACTCTGATTTAACAGTTAAGGAGTAGTTATATTTATATGGTCCTAAAATTACATTCGGCACTTTGAAGGCAACTTCTAGGCTGATGTGGCCCCCAGTGAAAATAAGTCTGACACCCCTGTATTATAAGTTATGTGACGGTGAGCTCTCTCTCTATCGCTCTCTCCTCCAGTAATTTTTATATTTTCAGTCCAAACCTACTCTTTAATCTATATAACCATCCCCTACTTGCAATAAATAGCTTGGTGTCAGTCATTTCAGGGGATCCCTTGCTGAAATCTGTTCATAGGCTCAGTGCTTTCTGGTGAAAACTCATTGCTAATCAATCGGAACATGTTTTCTGTTCCTGTGTTTCATCCACAAAGTTCGTGCCTCTTCCATATTAACTAAGCACTGAGCATGCACTGTGGTTATAACTTTTGCAGTCTGAGGTGTGACAGCAAAACTATCATGAATTCCTTTCATGCAATTTCATAGACAGAGGGTTTGTTCTTACCATAGATCTTATCAACCTCAGCATACAATTTTTTTCTTTCTTGTTAAGTTGAAAACTTCACCTTTTCACTTAAGGGAAACACTTTATGGCTTCTCTTTGGTTTATCTGAATTGCCAGCCTCACCTCTCTTGTGTTTTGGGGCCCTTATTAAGAGAAACAAGGGTTACTTGAACAAAGGCCACTAAGTGACTAACTATGGGTGGGTAGGGTATACAGTGTGTCCACATTGGGCGAAATTCATGGCCCAGGTGGGATAGAGTGGGGTGGTGCAAGATTTCATCACACTACTCAGGATAGTGTGCAACTTAAAACTTATGGGGTGCTTGCTTATTTCTAAAATGTTCCATTTAATCTTTTCGGACTGTAGTTGACCATGGGTAACTGAGACCACGGAAAGTGAAACTGCAGATAAGGCAGAAACTACTGTATTTGGACTAGGTAATTTCTGAAGTCTCTTTCAGAGTTTATGTTTGATGTCTCTCTGTGAAGTAACCATGTTTCATACTGTACTCTTTTTAACCAGTAAGCTAATTATCAAGGCTAATTTTCATTACTGAAAACAATGAAGTTATCTATTTTGTATTATTCAAAATAGTGAGCAGAACTAAATGAAACATCTTTCCATGTGGTCCTTACTAAATACAGGTAAAAAACTACATAGGTTAATAATTAAGACCACAACAGTGGGTTCAGGTCTTGATCTTTTCACTTACTAACTTTGTGACCTTGAGCAAGTTACTTAACCTTTCTACATCTCTTTATCTATAAAGGAAGAAGATGACAATAGTACTTCCAGATTATGATTTGCTGCAAGAGTACACATGAAAGTGCTTAGCTGGTGGTGGGCATGTGGAAAGTCTTCAATGAATGTTAGCTCTTTTATCACTATTAATATCATCCCTTTAGCTGTCATTTACTAACTTTGTAAAGTGATTTTAAATAACATAGGAATTATATTATCAGGTCATTATAAAGTTGCATGTGTTATAGGTATTATAGATTGACAAGCAATAATAGAAAGCCAGTAAGACTAGAAATTTGAGGCAGAAAATAACTAAAGTTTAAAGTAGGAAGGAGCTAAGTGCCTGGGGATAAATAATTGGAAACAGAGGTATCCAGTGAAAGGCAGAAATGCCTCAAAAGCCCTAGAGTCACAGTAAACAGCACCTGGAAAGTGAACCTGCAAAGTGATAAGATGATACAGTTCTGGACACCTGATTATTACAAAGGTGTTAACCAATAAAAAAGAATGAAAAGCAGAAAAAAAAAGGGCTCGAGGGACCAAAATTTGATTGAAGATTTTTGAAAACTAGACATCTATATCACAGTGTAGCGAGTCTGTCTTACAATATGCTTGTCAGATTTACAGATGAGGAAGGTGGAAACATCCAGGAGAGAGTGAGATAAAAAATTGGTGGGCAAATGTTCTCTCTGCCTGTATGTAGTGGGATCAATCCAAGTAGAGTATGGCTGCTTCCTTGGGGACAAGAGAGAGAGAAGTCATTTACATCCCATCAGGACAGATCTCCAGGGAATACACTGTGGGGAATCGTCTACAATTGGTGATGACTAGCCAACGCAACATTTCCAGTCTGTGAGGAGCAATTCCACACTTCAGCCGGCTCTGGATGAGGGCACCACCGTGCCTCCGCAGAAAGAAGGTCTGTCGGAATAAGAGCCAATATTTGCATAGTACTTACAGTAGTGCTTGGCACTGATTACATGCAACATAAATGTTTATTAAAAATGAATTTAGAATTTCTGAAAGTATTTGGCAACCAAAGCAGAAATCATTAGTCTTGCTCCAGGGATGTGCAGATCTATGGAAAAGGTAAGCAAGTATAAAATCAACCCAAGAAAATTCTTTCAGAAGCTGTGTGATTGCTGTGCTGAGACTGGCCAATGTTACAAAAACTGGAGGTCAATTTGTATATGACACCCCACCCGCTTCAGCTAGCAGACACAGCCAAAGTTTTAGGAGGAAAACAATACAAAATTTCACAAGATTTCTGTTCTAAAAGAGTTTTCATACTAGAGCCTCTGGTATGCCCAGCCCCTCTCAATTCTGTTAAAGTTTAAACATCTGTTAAGAGTTTGCTGTTGAACACAAACTTTCGGTCACTTTGCCTCTGTTCAGCTGCTGACACACATCTACATGCCATCTGTGCCATTGCCCTGGCAGTTCAAGATCAGTCTCTTGGCATCACCAAGAAGGACCACTCTTTCCTGTAGGGAGCTATGTTGGACTGTACCTCTGTCTGGGTCATTGCCAGGTAGGTATCCACCTCAGCAGGAAGTTTGGTTATCAGTATTACAGGTTCTTCTCTCTTCTGAAGGTCCTCTTGCCTTCTTTCTTTATCCTTTTCCTCAAAGAAAATACAAAACTCTGTGGCCCTTCTCCCTCAGCCCCCAATGATTATTTATGGAAATCCTGTTGTCCAATGGGTGATTGGACCAATTTGAAGTTACGCTGACAGTGGATCGTCTCCCCAGACTTTCTCCTAAGGCCACAGAATGTCTACTGTGACTGTTCAGACTCAGCCTCCTGAGGAAGGTGGTGTGGTAGAAGCTTAGTCCAAACAATGAATGCTGACAATTGCCTGTTGTCAAAAGACTTTCGATTTTACAAAAGACTTTAATTTTTGTTATTTCATATAATTCTTACAACTATACTGAGTGAAGAGGCAGGTGAGCATTATCATTATTCTTCTTCTACACATAGGTAAACATATATTTAAGTGATTTACATGATATTAAATACATATTACATGACAGCACCAGAACTCCAATTCAGGACTTTTGGATGAAAGTTATAAGCTTTTTATCCTTCTAAGGGTTGAATCAGATGTCCAGAAACAGAGAATCCATTTTAAAATTTCTACTAGATTGATCAGTTTTGATGGTCTTCTGATAGTTAGGTCATAATCACTTTCTTCATAATGAGATGAAAGGTTTCTTCTGAAGATTTTAACTCTTAGTTATTTGTTTAGTCCTTTTTAAACCTTCCATGTCTCCGAAGATTCAGTACTCCTATTTATTTAATTATAAAAATAATAAAATCATAAAAGTTTATAAAATAGGAAAAACATTCATAAGTCTTTTACCTAACCTAGTTTAATATTTTCTTTATCACTTTCCAGGCTTTCTTAATAAACATGTTTTTAAACTCAACCGTGACCCGGAGAGCATTATGCTAAGTAAAATAAGCCAGCCAGAGAAAGACAGGTACTATATGATTTCACTCAGATGTGGAATCTAATGAACAAAATGAATTAACAAACAAAATAGAGACAGGTTCATAGATACAAAGCAGGCTGATAGTTTTGGGGGCTTGGGGACTGGGGATGGTGGAGCAATTGAGGAAAAAAGAAAAAAGAGAGAAAAACTCATGGACACAGACAACAGTGTGATGATTGCTGGGGGGAGGGGATGGGGTGGAGGAGGGTTACAGGGGGATAAATGGTGATGGAAGAGACTTGACTTGGGGAGCTGAACATTCAGTACAGTGTACAGGTGATGTGTTGTGGAATTGTGTACCTGAAACCTATATAATTTTGTTAACCACTGTCACCCCAATTTAAAAAAAAACCGTTAACCAAACAAACAAAAAATAGTATTTGGCTGAAAGACCAAATCATCCAAGTATATTAAATATGTAAATTTCTGTTTATATCCATAGACATATTAAATTGCCATACCAACATAAACATTTTCCCCTTATTTTTAACAGTTTCTAACCCCCAACTCCAACATCAGATTTGGTGTATGGATTTAAAAAGTAACGCCACCACCACCAGAAACCAACTCTTTCAGACTCACAGATTCCCTTAGATGAGTCCATGGGGTAAAAATAAAACATTTGGATTCAGGCTACCTTGATATTTACTAACTTTGGAAAGTTATTAAACTTCTAAAAGTCCCAGTTTTCACATATGTAAAAGGAAAATAAGAGATCGTTCTCATGAGCCAGTCTCATGAGTTCATGCCAACTGAGATAACACTGAGATAATCACTGGCACAGAGAATGAGCCCAGATGGGCAAGAAATGCCCGTTCTTGCTAATAAGTAAGTAAGTAAATAAATAAATGTAATTGCAATCAGTGGGATTTAATTTTGTATTATAAAGTTTACCTCACATTATAGCATAAATGGATTTCCATTCTACTGTGCATTCATAGTATATTCTGTAACTCAATCATTTCTGTATTGTTGAATTCAAGCACCTTCTAGTTTTTCACTACTGTGAACAAAGTTAGAGTGAAAATCTTTTGTCATGAAATTATCCTTTCATCTAAACATATTTATAGGATAAACTTCTAGAAGTGAACACCTTGGTAAAAAAGGTCAGGGTCTTGTTTCACATTGCCAAATTTCTTTCCAAAAATGTTATATAAAATTATACTGCAACTAGCAAGGGTAGAGCATATCTTTCCCTGTGCTCTTATTGATATTTGGATTTATCTTTTACTTTTTGTTACTAGTTTAAAAATTCTCCTCAATGTTTTTATTTATGCTTTTCTAATTATTATCAAGGTAAACATCTTCTCCTCATTGTTTACTAGTTGTATTTTGTTTATTCATTGAATTTTGCATCTTTTAATTTCTGATTCTAGAGGTAATACCAATACATTTGTCCTGAATTTTATACAGCCAAAGTCTCTGAAAGGATCAGCAGTTATAGGTTATGGGTACTTTAAAAAAATGCATTCTCTAATTTTCCATTAGAAGTGTCTCCAATTCTCCCTTAGGTTGTAGAAATCCCTATGGGCATAGCTGAATGCACTGGGGGTCTAACGCGTGTGTTTCCAGGTTTGATGTGAACCTTTGCTGCTGTGGATCGACCTGGTGGAGTTTCTTCTGTATGCAAACACTGATGAGGCATCAGCAATGGTGGGGAGCCATTGCAACGGTTTGCACTTTTCAACCTAAATTTGCTCAAACACAATTTTTTTAAAAAAATGGATGTTCTAGAAAGTAACTTCTATTTTTTTTCCCTTTGGTTTCCCTTAAGCACAGTTTTCCTCATGTTCAAGCGAGAACTTTTGAAAAATATTTACTCTGTGGTAATAGAAAATCTAACACCATATTAAACACATTTTAAAGCAAATAGTCTTTATGTAAAGCCATTTACATAAGATGTTTCTGTGATCCATAGAATTGGTGACACTGATTAAAAAGGCCCGTCACGTGTGTCACACCTGCTCATCCTGCAGGGACTGTGCACACTGTCCTCTCTCTGAAAGCACTGCCCTGCTGGTTTGCCAGGCAGCCTCTTCTTCCTCTAAGACTCTCTTAGTATCCAATGTTAATAACAGAAAACTCCATGAGGTAGCTAAAGTAGAAAGCAATTTGACAATTTACATATCTGTGTAATTACTGCCTCAATAAGATGTATGTTTTCATCACTTAAAAAAATTCCCTCATGTCCTCTTCCAGTCATTCCTACACCATCAGCCCTAGACAGCTGATCTACTTTCTGTCACTACAGATTAGGTTCACCTTTGCTGAAGTTTCATATGGATATAGTCATGCAGTATGAATTCTTTGGAATCTTCTTTTACTCAGCATAGTGTTTTTGAGAGTTGTCCATGGTGTGGAGTGTGTCAGAAGCTAAGTTCTTTATGTTGTGGAGTAGCCTTCCATTGTACGAATAAGTACATTATGTTTATCCACTCAC
>PVKM010034326.1:0-15567 GCA_004027735.1 Carollia perspicillata
TTTTTTTAATACAGGAAGACAGAATTGTGTCTGACATACATAGAAAGGTTGAGCCATTCCACTTCTGAATGACTTTAGCTGTCTTCTTGTGCAAACTTGTACCAGATTATGAAGATTGTTTTTAAAAATCTTTAAAAGCCTAACTACTATTTTTTTAAGAAATCAAGCATTTACTGAATAGCCACTATGGGCTAACCACTAAGTCATACATATAAAACTTGATTGTACCGAAGGAGGGTGATAATTCTTAAATTCTCCATGTTTTCCTGAATTTTTGAAATGACACCACAAAAGAATCAACAGCTAAAGGGACAGGTACACAATGTCTGCTCTCTTCCCTATGCTCTACTGATATTTAAAGACGTATTAGATAACAGGATACAAGTTCATGAAATCTATAAAAAAGCATAACTACACCCAATACTTCTCCTGGTTATTGTTGGTTTATTTGTTTTGTTTGGGCCAGTACACAAGGAATTTGGAATTTATTAGTATAGCATCCATCATTTCAACTACTTAGTGATATTCTGAGGTTCCTAAACTCTCTCAGTTTATTACTTTGTTGAGGTATGGGTTCACATTGCCACGAGGAACAACTAGAATGAGAAATAGAGGTATTTTCTGCTGCTCGCAAGATCATCTTGATGACTACCCAGGAACTGCTTCTTGATGAAGCTTTATTCTTCAGAGCATCAGCATGGGGCAAAAGTACATTTACAGTTGTTCATGTGGAAAGTAATACAATCATTCATCGACAATAATACCAGAATAAACTGTTTTGCACACTCACTACTGTACAGCTACTTTTGCCCCACCCTGTACATGAAGGATTTGTGTCAATGTGAAAGGATTATCTTACTCATGGATACCTTGCATCCTATAGAGGAGCCCAAGGCTGACCAGTGCTCTAAGCAAGAACACACAATGCTCATCAACCTTTCTGTTTGGTCCTGAGTTATTGCTAATCCCCATGGGTCAAAAGGTATTCATTATGTTGTGTCAATACCTCCCACCCCATAGTTTTATTGTCTCCTAATCATGCCTGAAATGGATGTTTTAAACAAAGGCAAGAATCTGTTCAAAGACTGAGAGGGATAGTACAATAATCCCAATACAGTGTTGACACTCGTCCCACATGGTCCCAACTAAAGCTCAAGGCAGTGTCCTAACAAAAAGGTGAGTGGGTGTGTCTTTTGAAGTATTTTACCCCACCTATGCCCACGTCATTCCTCGTATTCAGAAGACAGGTATTGGAGGAAGTTCCTTATTGAAGATCTTTACTTTCTTTTTTCTTTTTGGCCAACATTAGTAGAAATAACACTGTTCATCATCTATTGAGTATGTTCTGCTCCACACACAGTGCTGAGTACTTTACATGCATAATTTCATTGAGCATTCAAACAATCCCATGAGGTAGTACTTTTGTTTACAAATGAGCACATTGTGGTTCAGAGAGATGAGATAAGTTTCTTAAGATGACACTATAAGAAGGACCATATTTGGGGATCAAGTGTTTCTGACTCCAAAAACCAAGTTTCACTCTTTGTTAAATCCCTCAATTCCAGAGCATTTTTAGCTTTCAATTACCTGGCCAAATTAGAGCAATAGCTTTAGTTCTCAGTCTCTTATTATCTTGATATACGTTTAACACTTGAAGAAAAACAATTTATTTCCATAATAACAAAAGACATTTGCTTAGTACTTACAAAGTACAAAGTACTAAGTCCCTGTCCTTCCTTTGTTCTCACTGATTTTAACATCCATCCCACAATGTGATACGTGGAGAAGCTGAACCCTACACCACCAGCATCACATTTAGAATCCCTGGGCAGGTAGTTAAAAATGCAGATTTCTGGATCCTGTGGACTGGAATGAGAATCTGGATGGCAGGATGGGACTGGAGAAATTGCCTTTTCTTTTAATTTTTATTGAATTTATTGAGGTGACATCAGTTAACAAAATTATGTGAGTTTCAGGTATACAATTCTATACATTGTGTTGTGTGTTCACCACCACAAGTCATGTCTCCTTCTGTCACCATTTGTCACACCTTCACCCTCCTCTACCTCCACCACCCCCTGTCTCTGGGGTGATCACCATACTGTGGTCTGTGTCGTTTTCTTCTTCTTCTTCTTTGCTTAACCCCTTCACCTTTTTCACCCAGCTCCCCCAACACCCCGCTTCTGACAGCTGTCAGTCTGTTCTATGTGTCTATGAGTCTGTTTCTATTTTATTTGTTAATTTTGTTCATTAGATTCCATGTATGAGTGAAATCATATGGTATTTGTCTTTCTCTGTCTGGTTTATTTCACTTAGCATTATACTCTCCAGGTCCATCCACACTGTCACAAAAGTAAGATTTTCATCTTTTTTTCACAGCCAAGTAATACACTAATGTGTAAAGTTACCACAGCTTTGAAGATCTTTATTTTCTTAGCAAAAAAAAAAAAAAAAAAGAATCAAATCTGTGTGCTGCAAATGGAGGAGGTAAAGAGAGGATGACTTAGAGCCTTCCTCCTCTAAAGGTAATCCTCCAACCAGCAGCTTTGCAGCAACTGGGAGCTGATTAGGAAAGTAGGCTTGCCTGCCCAACCCAGACTTGTGAATAAGAATCTGCTTTTTATCCTTTTATCAACTTAATCGAGGAATGATTTACATATAACAAACTATATCCATTGGAAGTGCAAAATCAGATGAATTGTGGTGGTCATCTACACACATGAGACCACCATGACAACCAAAACACCAAGAGTTCCATCACCCCGAAAGATACCCGTGCCCCCTGGCAGTCCCTCCCTCCCTCTGCCCTGGTCCCAGGTAACCACTGATCTGTTTCTGTCTCTATAGATTAGTTTATACTCCACATAAATGGAATCCTGTAGTATATTCTCCATTGGGTCGGGCTTCTTTCACTCAGAGCAATGCTTTTGAGATTCACTCACATTGTGGTGAGTTTCATTGACACTGAGTATATCCATAGGTCATTCCTTTTAGTTGCTGGGTTCTACTCCATCACATTGGCCAGTCAATGACTATTTAGGTAGTGTCTAGATTTTGACTACTGTGAATAAAGCTTCTATAAACATTCCTATTTAAGTCATTGTGAGGACATACCCTTTCATTTCGTTAAGATAAACATCTGGGAGTGGAATGGCCCAATCATATGCTATCTGTATGTCTAACTTTTTAAGAAAATTCTGGTTCCTCTGGGTGGCTTTACCATTCTCCATTCCCACTCACAGTGGATGTGAGTTCAGGTCGAACCACGTCTTCAGTAGCATTTGGTATTATTGGTCTTTTTAACTGCAGTTATTCCAACAGGCATTTAGCTTGCACTTTCCCGATGACTAACGGCGTTGAGAGAATTGCATTTAGACAAGAAGCCCCATGTTTTATATGCTCTGTAGAGTTTGAGAAGCATTAGTGTAGAGCACTCGAGCAGACACAGAAGAGTGGGTCAGGCCATGGTAGAGCCAGGAACCACGGTAAACTCAGTGATGGGGAATCACCACGCATCAGTGGTGACTTCAATCCACATGGCCGGGTGTTTGCTACAACAGCATAAGAACAGAACTGGCATGTGGTGAGCATCTGCCGTTGATCAATTATTTTTTAAACTCACATTTTCCTTCTTAATTTGGAAAACAGAGACAGTTTAAAGAAGAAAACCAAAACTTCCTGTAAGTTCATGAGAGACGGAATCTTTTTAAGCTATAGCTTTGAAGCCATATTCATTTCTTATTGCTGCTATAACAACTTACCACACATTCACTCTGGAGTTCAGGAATCTGAAAGTGAGCCTCATAGGGCTAAAGTTAAGATGTTGGGAAGGTTGAATTGCTTCTGGAAGCTCCAGGGGAAAATCCCTACCTTGCCTTTTCCAGCTTCAAGAAGTTGCCCACATTCCTTAGCTCACAGCGTCACCCCAACTTCTACTTCCTTCTCCGTCATGCCTCCTTCTCTGACTCTGAGAGTTCTTCCTAGCTTTCCCTTTCACTCATACAGACCCTGTGATTACGCTGGGCCACCCAGACAATCCAGGATAACAACCCATCTCAAGAATCTTAACTTAATCCCACCTGCAATGCCCCTTTTGCCAAATAAGGTAGCATATTCCCAGGCTCCAGGAACTAGAATATGGACATTTGTGGGGAGGGCATTATTCTGCTTACCACACATGCATTTCTTTCCAGGCATTTTTTTCTGCCTTATATAACAATATTGAAGTAGATGCTAAATAAGAATGATTTGCAAATCCTCTCTCCCTGCCTTTGTAAGAAGAGAAGCAACCATTTTTTATGGCTAGAAAGAGAGTTTGAAGAAGTTGAGGGAAGGTCAATTAATCCACATGACAACAATAACTAACAACAATAATAGAAATAATAATGATGGTGGTGGTTAACTTTCATTCACTTCTTAAACCAACTGATGCTCTATGTAATTCATATATACTCACATATTTACTCTTTAAAGTAACCCTGCCATGGTCTGAATGTTGTGTTACCCCAAACTTTGTATGTTGAAATCTTACCCCCCCAATTTGATGGCATTAGTCAGCAGGACCTTTGGGAGGTGCTTGGGTCTTGAGAGTGGATAATTTATGAATGAGGTTAGTGCCCTCGGGAGAAGAGACCTCACAGAGCTCCCTAGTTCATTCCACAACAAGAGGACACAGCAAGAAGGTGTGGTCCGTGAGCTAGGAAGTGTTTGGTCCTCACCAGACACTAAATCTGCCAGTGTCTTTATCTTGGACTTCTAGCTTCTAGAACTGTGAGAAATAAATTTTTATTGTTTATAAACCACCCAGTTGATGATATTTTGTTACAGCAGCCCACAGAGACTAAGACAAACCTCATGTGCCTGGGAGTTACTGTCTTCACTCCCATTTACAGGTGTGGAACTGAGGCACAGAGAGATTAAGAAACTCGCCCAGGCCCTGGCTGCTGTGGCTCAGGGATTGAGTGCCAGCGTGTGAACCCAAAGGTTGCTGGTTAGATTCCCGGTCAAGGTATATGCATGGGCTGTGGGCCAAGTCCCCAGTTGGGGGTGCGTGAGAGGCAACAGATCAATTTATCTCTCACACATTGATATTTCTCTCCCCATCTTTCTTCCTTCCCTTTTCTCTAAAAATAAATAAATAAAATCTTTAAAGAAGATGTAGTGATGAACCTGTACCCCAATTACTATATAGAGCTACTGTACCATCCCTGGATAGCCAATCTGTGAAAAAGGAAGGAAGGAGGGAGGGAAAAAAAGAAGGAAGGAAGGAAGGAAGGAAGGAAGGGAGGGAGGGAGGAAGGAAAAGAAACTCACCCAAGATTGTACAGCTGGGCAATCTCAGAAGCAGGATTCAAACTCAGTCTCTGTGGCTCAGATGTACATTTTTTTATGCACTGGGCTAGTCAAGGTTCTCCAGAGAAACAGGTCACACACACACACACACACACACGGATATATCATGAGGAACTGGCTCACATGATTATGGAGGCTGAGAAGTCCTATGATTTACCTCTGTAAGCTGGTGGCCCAGGAAAGCCTGGGAAACTGGTATAAATCCCAGTCTGAGTGCTGGAGAAGATGAGATGAGACATCCTGACTCAAGCAGACAGGCAGGCAGGAAGCAAAAAAGGACAAACTCCTCTTTTTTCCACCTTTTTTTGGTGGATCAGATGAGCTCACCCACAATAGAGAGACCCATCTGCTTTTCCCGGAGTCCATAGGTTCAAATGCTAATCTCATGCAGAAAAACCCTTGCAGACACTCGCAGAAATAATATTTAACCTGGGCACCTTTTGTGTTATCCTGACTGGTAACACAAAAATTAACCATCATAGCTAGATGTGAAGATAACCAAAAAAAAAAAAAAAAAAGGAAAAGGGTGAATGTCAGGAAAGAAGGAGGAGGTTAGCCAGAGAGTAAATGCAGGCATGGACGGAGAAGCTAATACGATTCAGAATAGTTTAGAGGCAAAAAGAGACACGAGGGAGGAAATAAGTAAGTGCATGTGAATTACATAAAACATTGTTTGGTTTAAGAACGGAATAAACGGTAACCATTACTATCATTGCTATTATTATGGTTCTTAGTTATTAGTTTCTCATGTGCTGCTTAGCCAGTGACTGGAAGCTGTCAGACTTGGGGAGAAAGCTTTTAAAAAGAAGGGTTTTAGCAATTTTTCCCATGTCATGAGCAGTGGAACTCTCTTCTTTGTACCCCAAGAAACCATCGTAAAGACCCGTATTGCCTGTCAAGTCCGTGCGCTTGGAGTCAGCCGGATCCGTCTCTTTTTCCCCTCTTCGATATTTTGCTCAAGCGAGCCTTAGGAAGGCCTCGTTTAACTCAAGAATCTACACCAGTGATTGTCTCTGTTGCTTTTGATTTACCTCCTGGGATTTCTTTTTCTTCTTTTTTAATGCTACATCATGAGCATTTTCCCGTAATAAAAATAGTTCTCAAGAACATGACTTGAATGGTTGCCTCACACTTGTCATTTGAATGTCTCATCACTGTTAGTGTCAGCGACAGTAATTGTGTAGGGTGGGGTTGCATGGCCTCGCTGAGAAGCGGGGATATCTTAGGGAATTGGGGTGGTGCTTGCACCTTTGTGCCCTGTGGAGGGGGTCCTCTCCTGTCTTGCATTTTGTATTTGGAACAAGGTGTTTCCTGGCCAGGATGTTGGAGAAGTAACGATTGTCACGCAGCAGTTACTTCTTGTCCCCTGCATTTTCTGGGGGAATAGACTGGACTTTGTCTCTCTCAGGGTCTCCATGTGAATGTTGTTCACAGTGTCCCTGTCATCATGAAAGGCACACGGCCCTTTCCATGGGACTCGTACAAGCTTCAGGACAATTATGACTGCACTGACTGCCATTGGTGCCCAAACCTGACACCTTCTCAGAAACAGAAATAAGGCGACCTTGTCACCATTTATATTTTAATGATCGTTATCACTTACCCTAACTAAAAATAATGGCACTTACTGAACGCGTGCCATTTGGCAAGGATCATATTGCATGTTTTAAATAAATCCTCTTTTTCGGTCTTTGTAAGAAACGCCTGGGGAAGATATTATCCCTATAATGCAAATAAGGAAACTGAGGCTCAGAAATCGCGGCTTATGTTCGCTCACAGGACAAGAATGTAACAAGTTGGGTCTCAGACTCAGGATTGTTTGATCCTAAATTCCATACTCTTGACCTTGGGTCCAGTGCCACTGGCATTTGGGCCAGACATGTACGCACAATTTATG
Organism: Carollia perspicillata; assembly: GCA_004027735.1. NCBI lineage: Eukaryota > Metazoa > Chordata > Mammalia > Chiroptera > Phyllostomidae > Carollia > Carollia perspicillata. The sequence goes on from PVKM010034326.1 coordinate 7,250, forward strand.
ATGTGCCAGAGGTGGCTGCTCAGGAGCCTCATTCTACTCAGATCAAGACCTCCCACCACTTCTTACCATCCCCCTAAACCTCCACTTCTTTGCTGCATCTTTGCTCTCTGCACCCCCTACCGAGGACCAGTGGAATGGCACTCCATGAACCCTGCTATCCCAGTATCTGCCGCTAGTCCACTCCAGCCCCACACGGTGCTGTCAGGCAGTATCAGGTAGCAAAGCCTGGGTAAGCAAACCTAGGGTCTACCTGCAGAGGGACAGAGAGAACCTGAAAGAGCTGGACCCCAGCTCAAGCCCCGTTAGCTCGTGTTTTATGTCTGTTAATCCACATTCTGTCTTGGCAATTAGAAATGGTTTGCAGGGAAAGTGATAGGACATGGTAAGGTACTAGGAACACCAAATATTAAGTATTTATTACAGGGAACGTTTTAATTAGTGCTTGCTTAGTTTTCAAGTAAAAATCCTTATTACTCACCTGTTCTCTAAAGCTGTATGCATTTCAATATTATTTCATTTTTAGAATTGACTATAAATTTTGTGTGTTTTTGCTCAGCAAGGTAACTGATGCTCAGCCCTTGAGTCTATCTATGATGAATCATAAACAGGACAAGAAAAAATCTACTATTGCTGCGTCAGAAGCCAAGAGCCAAATCTCAGGAAAAAAGTGGTAATCACTTATTACTTATTATAATTCATTAAGCTTGTAGGAAATATTTAGATACTTAATTGCCATTTAACAAGATAGCTATAGAGAGTAAATGAGACATTAAATTCTCTTCTTAAATGCCCATTAGGTTTGCTTTAGAAATTAATTGATATGTAATTCATTTGCTATCAACGATTTTATCCTTTGCCAGCTAGAAGTTCAACATATTAATGATAAATAAAGGCAAGAGAAGAGGGAACTTATCTTTAATGCACTCTGTGTCAGTCTAATTGAAAAGGTCAAGGTCCCCATGGTGCTTTTGTCCCATCAAAGGGGCGCAGTCATTGGATTTAGAGGGAGATAGACTCAGATCACATGCCCCATTGGACCATCCAAACCCTCAACACCAGAGTCCCATATAAGGTGGTGAACAGCCCATGAGGGAACCAGAAATCTTCCATGAGGTCCAGGTGAGATGCCTGCACCTGTTCAAACTAAACTCATGTATATGAATGGCCCCCAGGAGTGTTTATGACTAAAATGGAGAGGGCATGTTCATTGTTTTTAAATGCCTTAGAGTCTGTCCTTGGGAACACAGAGGAGATATGCTTTGTTACTCTGGACAGCAGAACAGTGAACTAAAATTATAGCGAGGGGATGGGAAGATGAGGTCCCCAGATTCCTCTGCAAGGAAGGACTCATTGCTGGGAACACCGGGACACTTTAGCATTTGTCCCAGCGGCAGAAGTTTCCCCCAGAAGAGCACATTCTTCCCGGGGCAGCTCACAGCCAGAGAATGATTACCGGAGGTATGATTTCTGCCCGTCATGGGACAGCTCTGATGGGCCATGTGTACTTCAAAAGCACCCATGGAATTGGCCAGGTCTTTGTGAATGCATTGCGGTTCAAACCTTCCCTTTGCCCAATCTTGCTTCCTTCCCTTTCATGGATGTTGGTTCCGTATCAATAGCCTACATGGCCACCTGTCTTACCATCTTCTTTGGGTAACTTAGTCCATGACATACAGGGAAGGATAAGGGTGTGTTTGCCCATTGTCGGTGCTGTTACGAACCCCGACCCAATATGATGGACCCCTAGGGTCCCTCAAAACCTCCCACAAAGACTTGTAGACGTCCTAAGTGACATTTCCCAGACATTCTTGGTGGGCATGGCAAGGCTTCAGCTCTTTTTAACCTTCCCCGCTCTGTATCTCTTCTTGTTGCCTCTGCCCCAAGTGAAATTGCCTACTTTTGACAACATTTTCTCCCGTGGAAGAAAGTACCACTGGTGGCCTAATCTTTTTTTTCTTCTTTCTGGGCAAAGAGCTAGACTATACCCGCCCAGCCTGCCTTGTAGTCAAGTGTGGTTGAGGTCTAGGTAACAGAAGGTGAGCGGAGGTGATGTGTACCTTCCTCAGTCCCAGACACATCTCACATGTGACCCCTTCCCCTGGCAGAATGCAGATCACTCTGAGACTCGAGATGGAAGAAGCCTGGGTCTCAACATTTGTCCAACACGGAAGGCCTCTCTCAGGTTGGGAATGTCCATTTTCTTAGGTGAGAAATGAATGCCTATTGTCTTAAGTCACCAAGACTTGATGGTTTGCAAGTTCCAAGAGCTAGTGCTTGCAGAGCTAAGATGGCTCTCATCAGACACTACTGCCTACCATCAGACATTCCTGCTACTTCTCTGGACACCGGCATTTCCTGCCAATCACCACTCCTGCCACGGGCAAGATACAGTAGGCCTAAAACCTCAAAAAGTTCTCAAAGCACTGAAGTCAGGAAGTTTTTCAAGAATGTGGAGAGACTCTGTCTCCCTCCTCCCTCTACAAAATGTCAACAGCCAAGTTCTTTGAAATGACCATTTGCAGGCAACATTCAGGATAAGGGGATTCTGCATAAAAGGCACAATAGGAACAAAGACACAAGATCACAAAAGTTCTTAGCATGTTTAAGCTTCATAAATGTTTATCAAGGAATGAATGAGCAACTGCCTGAATGTTGTGGGAATGTTAATCTGCATAGAGATTATGAGGTTGGGGGAAAAGAGCTCTGAAGATGAGGGTGAGTCTTCGGACTTTAGGGAACAAATGATACCATAGTGCTGCATCAGAAGGCCAGATGATGTGGTTCAAACTCTGAGAGGTTCTCAGGGAGTCCCATGCCCTGACCCACACCCTGAATCCGAATGGCATCCAAGACCCTGATGATAGCTATAGGGATCCCTGACTATGTCTCCATTTTTGGTCCTGGGGTCTACACATGTTTTTGGAACTCATCCTTCATCCATTAATTATCTGGTCTATTTTAGTCCTCAGTATCCCCTGAACACCTTCTCTAGTTGAGGCTTAATGAAAGTTGTAGATGATATAGACACATGTATAGCTATGTAACATAGATAGCTCCTACACTCAAAGAGTTCACAATCTAGCAAAACACCCTCTGTAGGAAACAGATATTCCCAGAAGAACCAACCCACCATACCCCCAAACCAGTCAGATCCAGCTGAGAGAGGTGAATTCCAGCTTTCCCAAGAGTGCAATTAGATGCTAAGAGTAACCTCAGAAAACTTGCTGGATGGCTGTATAACAAAGGATGATATAGATAGCCATAGATAGCACAATGGCTTCTTATTCCTATAGGCCAGAAGGGACAGGTTCTTTTTAATGGAGGCATTATCATTTACATACAGAAAAATGTACAGATCTTCAGTCTACAGTTCAATGAGTTTTCTTCAAAGGAATACATCTGTGTAACCAAAAGAGGAGATGCAATATTCACAGGGCTGAGGAAGAAAAATGAAAGCAGGAAAGAGATTCTGGTTGGCATAATAATCCACGGTGTTGACAGGACAGAATCAAAGAATGCTTGTGAGATAGTTGCAGGCTGAGCCCAGGTGGAACAAACAGTGGAAGGGCTGGGATAAAGACCTGGGGTATCTAATTTCCCATTTCACCCTCATGAATGCCTTTCCCATTGTATAACTCTTCCGTTTTTTAAAATATTTAAAGAAGAAAAAGGAGGAGGAGAAGGAAAAGAAGAAGTCGTCTCCTATCTGTGCAAAAACTTGTCATAGTGGGTTGAGGTGAATGTGTATGGCTCTGTGTAGGTATAAGGATCTACATAAATAAAGAAAGGCGTTGAGTCCCACATTCGGGCCAACACCCAGGTGGGAGATAGAGAGACAGTTTCTAAGTGTTTGTCTGGAAATAAGAATCCAGCGAACTTTCCTTTGAAGCACTTACACAAAACAATTTCACATTTCTTGATATAGTCAATGCTTTGCTCTCTGACTCACTGTTCAAATTAGATTCTCTGGAAGCAGATGCTATGATGAAGTTTAGGGTACAAGATGTTTATTAGGGAACAGCAATAAGCACCTGTGATTTGATGCCAGCCCCATAAAGCCTCAGCCAAACCTGCAGGGAGCTGCAGAACAAACGGTACTGGGTCTGGAGGCAGGTGCTCCAAGAAGGGCATGACCTTGGCTGAGGCAGACGCTGAGCTGGAGGTCCTCTGCTGACCACACTTCTCTCTTTCCTGGGAGGAATCTGGATGGTGTATCTCTGGGTGGTCTACCACACCTGCTATAGAGAATAAACCACAAGAGGATAAAAACCATGTTTGGCTTTGCTCACCACTGCATCTACAGTCCCTAGCAGAGCATACAACATGTAGATGGTATGCAAAAAATTTCTGTGGTTGAATTAATTACTCCAAGCAAGAGATGGCCATGAGAACATGGTACCTCCATGAATTCCCAGAAGTGGAGACATCTGTTAGTCTTCCCTAGATCTTAAAGGGAGATTCCCTTAGAAAACCAATTACATAAATTTAAGATAGAAATATGCACGTTATATGGAGGCAGAGCACTTAGACCCTAATGGCAGAGTGAAATACCTTAATGGTCATGTCATAGTAAATTCCTATTGCAATGGCAGCTGAAGATGCCAGATTTTTCTTAAAACCTGATGTCCAGCTCATGACTGACTTCATCATCCACTCTTTGCTTGGCAGAAACTGGCAGAGGGATCTTATCCCACATGGAGACTGACAAATGAGTGAGGAGCTAGAGCCATTCAAGTTCAGCACAAACCATAAATCTGGCTCTAACGAAGAAATAAAGCCCAGTGGAGTGGCCAGAGCCAAGCCTGCATGTGTCACTGGACCGTCAGAACTCAGTCTTAGGGCTGCTTTTCCTGGCTGAGCTCAGGCATCCTCATCCTGGACCTTCGGTGTACCTAGTTCAATGTAAAAGGACTTTTACACTGTCCTTTTGAGAGGACACGAGAACTTTGATTTGACAGCCAAAATCCAGAGAGTTCTGGGCCCTAAGCCATCTTCTCTGTCCCAAATCTTCCTCTTCCGAATCCCTTGTTCAGTAACAAGCAGTTGGTATCCTTACTTTTGCTTCTAGAGAAGCCCTAAGAAGATAAACTAACCCATGTGGTGTGGACAAGGAGTTGCTTGACAATTGAGAACCAGAAGAAGGTCCTGAGACTCGAAGATACAGAGAAGAGACACAGGGCTGCCAGAGGGAAGGGGATTCGGAGGACTGAGGAAAAAAGGTGAAGGGATTAAGAAGTACACACTGGTAGTTACACAATAGTCACGAGGATGCTAAGTACAGCACAGGGAATATAGTCAATACAATTTCAGTAACTATGTACAGTGCCAGGTGGGTACTGGAAATATCTGGGGAGCACTTTGTAAAGTATATGATTATCTAACCTCCGCCGCACAACGGACACTAGTACAAAATAACATTGAATGTGAAAAGAAATGAGATTAAGAAGGATAAATACTTTTATGGCTCAAACAAACAAACAAACAAACAACAAATAGCTAGCGGAAGGCCTTAGTGGTTCTGCAGATTAGGAGACGCCATTCATTGGAGTAAGACCGCCCCCAGGAGCAAGAGTGTACATTCAGAAGCCCAGGAGGGAAAGAGGTTCATTAGCATTAAATTAAAAAGTCTCGCTGAGGGCCAGATCTAGCTGGATGACTCACCTGGTGGCTGGTGGGTGTCTGAGCTGGCTGCTGTGCATTGCAGCAGGGGCTTCCCTCTCCGGTGAATTCACAGCAAGTGGACGGCGTGATAAAACGTCAGTGACAAATCTAGTGCAATCAGGTGGTACATCTCCCCTGAATACTAACACCTCCTCATCACTCATTCCTGATTCAGACTCCCTCCCTGGCCACACTGCCGACCCACCCACCGAACTCAGCTGTTTTGCCTTCCACTGAGCTGTACGCAAAAGAAAACCTTTGAAAGCCCTTCTCCCTGAGCCCTGGTGCACCGAGAGGGTTAATCCCGTCAAGTCAAGATTCTCCTCAGATGCCAGACCAAGTCAGCATCAATTTGACACAGATTTCTTTGGGGGAATCTGGGTTAATCTTTCTGGGCGGGCTGTCCATTTGATGGACGGGAAACAGTTCCAGAGTCAGCCTATGTACCTCTCACGCGACCCCCACCACCAACCCCAGCCCTGTCTCTGAATTAAAAATTTAAAAGGGCAATTAAATTTTTAAAAAGCAATCTGATGTTTACAGGGCCTCATAGGTAATTTATAAACGCTGCAGTCCAGGTCCCGTTTTGCTAAAAGAATTTAATTTGGAGAGAGGCTTCTGTGGGAATGCAGGGTCTGTCCCAGGTTGCCCATGGGAGACGAAGTGAAAAATGCAAAAGACTTGGCTGGCGCGGGTGGCAGCGCAGGCCTCTCCGCTGCCCGATAACCTCTTTGACCCTCTGCGCATTCGTGTCCGTGGACTACCTGTGCGACAGCACTGCACCTTCCGTGTCTGCTTTTATATCTGTGTCCCAAATAAATCCATGGAGGCATGACTGCTTAAGGATCCAAATGACGCTAGACTAAATGCAATGTGCCGTCCCTAACTGGCTCTTGGAACAGAAAACCGGACACTAGGTAAGAACCTGGGGAAATCCAAACAAAGCGGGCAGTTTAGTTATTAGTAATGCACCAACGCTAGTTTCCTTGTTATGACACAAGTGCCATGGTTATGTAAAATGTGGGGTCAAGGGTGGACGGGAACCCTCTGCCCTTCGTTTTTGCTCCTTTTCTGTACATCTAGAATTATTGAAAGGTTTGTCTGTTTTATTTTTTAATGCTAGAGGTCCTCAATCTGGCGCTTCCCAACTCTTCTCTAGTGTGAAGCTCTGAATTTGCACCTGGCCCACCTCTAACGGTCACCACCTAGTGTGACCTAGAGGAGTGGCTGGAATTCTCTAGGCAATTTTAGAGAATTGCCTAGAATAATCGGCTGTCTCAGAAGTGACATAATGAATTTATTGTCGTTCTTCCATAAGGTCAGTTACCAAAGAGCTCTCTGGAAAGAGAAGAAAAGAGGCACAGAAGGAAGGACCAGGCAGGCTGGGACTTGGAGGTGTGCTCGAGACAGAAAGAACTCTTTCTCAGACAAGGATGATGTAAGAAAATGCAATGCCATTGGTGCAAAGATCGGCAATAGCCATCCAACAACCTTTTTAAATCAATGTGTGTCATGGTGGGTCTCCATTGAATGATTCATTTATTCAGCAAGTATTTGCTGAGACTCTATTCTACGTCAAGCCTAGCAGTATACATGTGGGACAAAAAGCTCAAGTGTCACGTCTCCAAAAATTCACATTTCAGGAAACCAACTAATTGCAACCCTGTGCAACAAGCTCAAAAGGCCTCACCCATAATACATTCCAGGCCAGGAGCCTTATTTGGTAGAAATACTTTGAACACATTTTTTATCTTGTTGCTGGATACATGTCCTTTCTGTTTAATTATTCATCAGTCAGTATTGCTCTTTGTATCCCCTACGCCAATTGTTATTTTCGCTGAAATTTTAAAAGTTATTAATAAAAATTTACACAGTCTTCTCTCCTTTAAAATTGATGTGTAGCTGCACTATTATACAAATCTCAATCATGATTTTGCGTATCTGTCTTTGTTTTTGATCAGGCTTGCACACAAGCTACAAGATTTTATTGTTTCTTGAATTTTTTTCAGAACTTTGTTTATCGTTTATTTACTTGTGCTACTCTTTTGCTGATTTTGCTAATCTTTAACTTCTCTGGTGGAATACTTTGGTTTCACTCTTTATTATTGAATAACAATGCTATGTTTTTGTTGCCTACTATAGTTTTGACTCTATCCCATAGGATTTGATATGCATTAGTTTATTATTTTCTAAATAGTTAATAGTGTTAATTTTTAAATTTTTAGGATAATCCAGGAGAAAATTTCTTTTTACACAGTTTCAAAGTGGTTTTTATTTAAACCTATTCTTTTCATTTCTGGAATTTATTATTCTCTAGTTAGAGAATATGAGCTGCTTAATTGATACTCATTAGAATAATTAATATAAAATTTAGAAGTTTCCATGAGAAAGAATATGGTAAATTTTAGTAAATTTTAAAAAACATTAGAAATAAATTTTTGCCTTGTTGTGGAACCTAATGCTAAATATTCATATATTCAGCCTAATAAATTTTAATACCAAATTTCATATTTTTGTTTTCATGACCTATGAAAGAATGAGTGATTTATTTTATCTCCCAAGTAATTCTATTTAAAGTTTCTTAGTTTGTTTTTGAAGTTTCCTATCATTTGATAAAATATATAGGAACTATAATGAATTAAAACTATTATAGCATC
>PVKM010034327.1:0-15604 GCA_004027735.1 Carollia perspicillata
ATGGATGGATCTGGGGAGCATTATGCTAAGTGAAATAAGACCAATACCATATGACCTCACCTATAAGTGGAACCTAATCAACAAAACAAGCAAGCAAAATATAACCAGAGACATTGAAATAAAGAACAAATTGATAGTAACCAGAGGGGAGGGGGGAGGGGTAATGGGGGGAAATAGGGGAAGGGCCATCAAGGAACATGTATGAAGGACACACGGACAAAGCCAAAGGGGGTAGAATAAAGGGTGGGAGGCAGGGAGGGGTTGAGTTGGGGGAGTGGTGGAAGGATAATAGAGACAACTGTGTTTAACAACAATGAAAAATAAAAATAAAAAAAATAAAACATAGGTAAGATTTCTACGAATGAAAGATTGTTTTAATATGTAGATAAGCTCCATTGTGTCTCCAAATATAAATAGTGGGTGTACTCTGAACTTTATTCCATCCCTGGTTTTCCTTCTAAGACATTGTTGGTGGTTTCTGTCATATTACAGCCCAGCAGCCATTCACATTATCTGAGTAATAACTCCCAGTCCCATCATTGTAGTAATGACTGCCAGGTTCTCTTCCTGGTCTCCCATGCATTCCCAGGTGCGTCCAGTAATGTTTAGATCTAATGAGATCATCACATTCTTCTGGCCTTGGTTATTGACTCAAGAATGTGCAAAATGAGACCTTTGCCAATTCTCCTGGAAAAGAGATTTGTACTTTTCCACTAACTATGAATCTTGGAAGATGTAAGGAATGGAACTTGACCACTCTGGCTACCACATGAAGCCAACGCCATGATAATAGAGCAGAGAGGTGGAGAAATTAAGGTATTGGTGATGTTGTTGAAAGTGTAAATTAAGCCTGACTCAACAGAACATACTTTGGAATGTGATTCAGTTAAGATGCACTTCTCTAGCTTTATCTTTTCCAAAGAGTCATAACTGAGCATAAAAATTTGACTGTTCATCCTTACTTAGACTGTACTATTTATTTTTACTGAAATTGGCCCAAACAGTAAAAAAAAACAAGCAGTCAACAATGGATAGTTCTCAATAGTTGGCATAAACATACCACGGTTGGTTTGGACCCCAGATGCCCTAATTCTGAGATAACCGAATTTTGCACTAGTGTCCCCCAATTTCCCCAGCTGATTAAACTCTAATAACCTACAGTAGTCATTTTCTAGTTAATACAGGCTTCCTTATCTGAATGCCCTACGTCACTTCCCCCTTTCTCTATTAGGGTTCTCCATACCTGCCCAGGAAACTACTCCTAGTTGAAATGTTGCCACAGGGTCTTCTTCCGGGGGAACCCAAACTAAGACCAAGACTGTGGGGCACATGAAATGTCAGTACCATGTCCTGGGATTTGTACGTTGGGGCCCTCTAGAACTCAAGTTGCTGTATATGCACCTCTACTTTCCTGCCTTTATGCTCTACTTCTTAGAGATCAGCCTATGGCATCCAAGGGCTACTTCCCAGAAATCCAAGTGTCCTGGAAAGAGGCAACTTTGTATGTAGGAAGGTGAGAGAAAATGGAGGCGAGAAAGCATGTCCGATGGCCATACAAACAATCCAGGAGAGGGAAGATAAATGCTTCGTCCCTTCAGCCTCTTAGGCTTTTGGCCTGTGGGTTCCTATCGCAGCTGGTTCCTTTCAAGTGGTGAGACAGCAGATCAGAAAACAGAGAACTTAAAGGTGCTTCATAATTTTGATTAAGTTAGAGTCGTTATTTTATAACACTGGAAATGTCATAAAACAAACAGTGCACACAAATTAGTGTCCTACCAGATGGCTACCTTTCTCAATTGCTGTTTTTGTTCTAAGGCCTGGAATTTAAAAAGTGCCCTGTAGATACACAACTGTAATGATCTTTGCAAATCACATATCTCAAAAGGGTTTTACACCCAGAATATAAAAAGAACTTTTCGGCAATGTGACAATAAAGGCAAACAACCCGATTTTAAAAATGGGCAAAGGACTTGATAAGCATTTCTCCAAAGAGGATACACACAAGTTTAACAAACATAAAAAGATACTCAATATTGTTACTCTTTTTGCAATGTGCTAGCTCTGAGTCAGGTCAAATCACCACAGTTTTCAAGTGGGGTCCCCCGCAATCTGCCACATGGGTCACATAACAACAATTGTCTGAGAACCAGTCTTTGAGGGGGATCCAACGCTACTCTGACTCCCTGTAATGGCTGCCAGGCTTTCGATTTTTTCACCCTCATTGTGAGCTATTGTTTGTTTTAAAGATGTTCAGATAAAATGTAGTTACTGATTCTTTTTTATTTTTAATTACAATTTATATTCAATATAATTTTATATTAGTTTCAGGTGTTCCAAAATTACACACCTCACAAAGTGGTCCCCCGGATGCTTCAAGTACCCACCTGCACCATCCCCAGTTATCACAGTATTACTGACTATATTCCCTGGGCTGTACTTCACAACCTGGTGACAATACAGGCTATTGTATTTTAAAATTACTCTGGAGCTAAAGGATTCAATGGGAATAGAGTAAGTTATAACACCACAAAACTTGCTGTTTTTAATGAGATTCAGCCATTTTTCTTGATTAAACGCTTGGATTTCTGTAAACTTTTGGTTCATTTTCAAAGTTCTGAAAAAGTTCATTCTGACCAAGTTTGTCAGTTTTCATGTTGCTTTTTGCAAAAGAAGGATATTTCAGGAGATCCTCACTTTACCAGTTTTGATGACAATCTTCCCCAAGTGTTACTGCAAGTGGAATCATAATATAGTATGAACACCAGGAGACTTACTTTGGGACAGGATGTGTGCATAGTTCTATGCCATGTTCTTACATGTGTAAAGTCACGTAGTCGCTACTGAAGTCAGGATACAGAACTATTATGTCACTGTGGAGATTTTTCTTGTGCTACCTTGTCATAATCACACACACCCCTAACCCCCGACCTTCCACGATTCCTAGACCCTGCTACCCACTGACCTGTCCTGGCATCCACATCATCTGTCAGAAGAGGTCTCCATTTACCAGGAACTGTGCTTCCATAATATCCCTGCTACACTCAATTTCTGGCAGGGAGCAGCTGACAAGCCTCTTTAAAAAAAAAAAGTAATAGATTTTAGAGCACAGCACAGCAACTGGGCAGCCATCTTTCAAGCTCCCTGGAGTCAGAGAGCTGACAGGCTCATTGCCACAGCTGCCAAAATCGGTAAGAACAAGTGTAATGTCTGTCTCTGCCATTGTTTTATCCCCAGCACTTGGCAAATAGTATTGATAATACTTTACTGTGCACCAAACACTGTTCAAAGTACTTTTTGTGTAGTGAATCACTTAATTCTTACTACACTCTTATGAAAAAAGTAACATGATTATCTCTATTTTACAGATAAAGAAACAAAGATATAAAAAGGCTAAGTAATTTGTCCAAGGTCATACAGTTTATAAATGACAGGCAGGCTGGCTTCTGAATCTTCAGGCATATATAACACTATAGCAGGCACTCAATTAATTTCTGTCAAGAGACAAGTGAGTGAATGAATAGGAAATAGTTATTTTCTCCTTAAATTCATCATTGGAAGAGCATTTCCAATTCAATCTTAATTCCTGGTGAGAATAGGAAAATAAAGAGACTAAAATAATTAAAGTCAGCCTAAGGGGACCACACCCCCCAGTTGTTACTCCCCAGAGCTAGCTTCAGCTCTGTCCCAACTCCGTCTCAGATGAGCTGAGAGAGAGGTTCTTCTTCACATCTAGTTTAAAGGGTTATAGAAAACTTGAAGCTTTAGAAACTAAAATCTGGCAAAGATATTCTAAACTGCTACACTATAGTAATTTTTACTGAGGTCAACGAGGGTTAGCAAAATGTCTATTGGAGATTTTATCAAAGTACATTGGCAAGAAAAGTCTGAAATACCTCTGTGTATCAAAAGAGTACATAAAATTATAAAGCCCAAGTGCTAGGTTATGTGCTGATAAGTCCCAAAAAATACTGTGGAAGATATAACTTGGCCCTTTGTCCTTCTTTGACCTCTCCTACAGCTAGAGCCATGCAGATTTGATAGCCAGGCAAGTGTCTTCCTTAGGATTCTCTTTTCTTCTGGAAGATATCTGCCCCAGCCCGGCTCATGCAAATACTAAAACAAGGCCTCAGCAGTGATAAAACCACCTGGATCAGCTGTAATTCCTGTCTTCCTATGGGAAAGAAAGGAAAGCAGAACCCACTACTTTGCACCTGCATACTGTTTAACCTGTTTTGGAATTTACAGTAGCATCAGGGAACTGTGAAGCAGGGCTTGGGCTGCATGCATTTGGCCATCAATGGAACTCTTTTTTTTCTTGAATACCACTTTGCAATTATTACATCATCAGCCATTGCTGGTTGTTAGACCAAAAGTTCTGAAATTCCTTGTTTTCCATTGAAAATATAGTTGACAATGCTGTTCATTTGATCATGACTGTCCTCCTCATAACATACTCAAGAAAAACATGTGTCTGAGGCCCAGGGACTGATCTGAACTGAGCTTTTCCTAAGCAAGCAGATTTTTGTTTTTTTAATCCTTTTTTTCTTAACAGATTACTGGATTCCTGTCTTTGCGTATGTCTTTTTTTTTAGCTGGTAGGAAAGTCAGGGGCAAATTGTTGCCAACCTCTAATGAAATTAGACACCACGTAGCCTGCATTCTGCTTATTAATTGCACTTTTGGATTCATCTTTTCTCCAAAAATACTTCCTTTTTTAATTTCTCCTCAACTTTTAAAATCTTATCATGTGTATTTATTTCTTCCTGAAAAAGACAAGGTAATATATTTTTATAATCAAGGAGTTTAATTTGTTATTCCTGGCATTATACATAAAGTCCACTGTGTGGCATTTGTGGGGGTGCTCCACCCGCAGAGTCCCCCCAGCTGCCACAGATGAAAGTAATACTACCAAGATATGATCTGCTTCTGGAGGAAAGGTAGTCAGTCTCACAAAGGAGAAAGGCCATGAGCCTTTTCCTCAATGGGCTTTTATTGGGTTCGCTTTGCATAGAAATACAGGTAAAGCTCATTAATCATTGTCAGGCAGTAAAAGTCAAACAACAGATAACAAAGAACTCTGAGGGCCTACTTTGAGTCAGGGTCAGATAGCTAAAGAGCTATAAAACTTTGAGGAACAAACTCACCTCTTGCTTCGACCCTTATTTAATTGAGAGCATTCTAAACAAAGCAGGTTTCACAGGATTTTACATACTCTTTCTTAGGCCTGATTGCCCTAGGGAACCCACCCTTTCCAGCACAGGGTGGTACCCACAACCAGCATTGTCTCAGGCTTAAGGCATTGTCTCATGCTTAAGTCAGGCAGGGGAAGTAAGGCAACCAAGAGATTAGGAGACTTCTTGCAGACAGAATGAGAACTCAGGCTATGTCAGAATAGCCAGGGAGTGAGGGTCCATCATCCTCTCTTTGCTGCAGCCCCCTGAGACCTTCCTTGAGGGCCTCCCAAGTGATTGTGTCTCACTTAGGCTGCCCCCCTTCTGAGGGGTCTTACCTGTCATTGACTAACCAACCAGGCACTGGGGGCCAGAGATGGATGAAATAGAAGCAGAGATCCTTCCATCGAGATAAGCTTTGTCTCTTTAGTGGCTCACAGTCTGAAGGTCGCTCACTCAGCCTTAGCCATGGGGGGTTTACAGCTCCTGAAACCAGGCAGAGCGGTTCCCAACAGGCATCAAAAAAATAAGTAGACTAAGCTTACTAAATAAAATTGAAAACACAAGAATGTATCTCTAATGTATTCAGCTGAAACAGTATTTATTATTTATCACTTCAACCAAGCATCAGGGGAAGAATTTAGGTTTCATGAAGCTTCAGTAGTCTTTAATTTGGGGGTCATTTAAAAATATACAAAATTACAAATATAGAATTAGAAAGTAAGTGATAAAATATACCAAAAACAAATTATAATTTTTAAAGTGACAAAAATAATAAAAAATTACAAATTCCAGAAAAAATAGCACATTTTAAGTAACTGCTTATCTTGACTCTGTAATTCCTTTTCTTACATTTTGACTGCATGGTCCTTGGATATTTTTTTGTGTAGTTTTGTAACATTTCCTACAGAGAAAAATGGAAATAAACTCACTATTTCCTCAAAATTGATCGAACATTTTGTATTATTATTTTATGTATTTTTGCAACTTGTTATTAATATTGCCATGCAAAATTTTAGGATTTCTATGAAATATGGGGAATTATATTTTTATTCCCCTTTGTATATGAGCTATATGATGTCATTGCATTTTCTGGTGCAGATACTAATTTTGAAACCTCTTTGAATTGATGTCACTCATGTACCAATCTCTTAGCATAACCATAACTTTAAAAAACTAAAAAAAAAAAGGTATGACAATGTGAGCGTGTTTCTCATGTTCCTGTCTTGATCTTGTAAGGTCCAGGGAAAATGAGGGATCCTAGTTCTTAAACGTTATTATCTTCATCATAAATTTCTTCTGCAAACAATTGTCAAGGCATTTAGCAATTAGTTCAACATCACAGAATCTCATAATTGCTAGTAAAAATGAGAACTAATAGAGCCCACATCTTCCTGGAAAAAGGATTGACATTTTGTGAGAAGCTACTCAGGCAACCCTGTACTAAGTAAATTTTTAAAAAATGAACCCATCTTTGAATTTACTTAATAAATACTTAAAAGCACCCATTCTTCAGTATACTAGAAATCTGTCATCATAAAAATAGACCTGGTACATTAAAATTAATGGGGGATAATAATTAATTAATTATTTAATTAAAATAAATAAGCAATAAACATAATACACAATTAAACTAACAACTACAAATTGTAATGAGTGCTCTGAAGGAAACAAACAAGGTGCTATGAGAAAAAAAATTAGAGTTTGGAGACCAAGTCTAGATCAGTAAAGCGTTATGTAAGCTCAGAACTTCAAGATGAAAGAGAACTAGACACAAGAAAAATGAGAGAAGTATGGTAAGGGGTTGGGGATTCATTTATGCAAAGCCCTTCATACTTAAAATACCATGACCTGTTTGGGGCAACTGAGAGAACAGCGTTGTGCTGAATAGAGTGGTTTGGCGGGCTGTATGATGTGGCTTGGTGGCGTACACACCTTCTGATCACTGCAGTCTTGGAGGTCAGGGCAAGGAGGGTTCCAAGTGCAGTGGGAGCAATTTCACGGTTGTATCTGCAGCTGACATGATATATTTTCCATTCAGTCTATAAAGCTAAATGTCTTGTGGGCAGCAGGGAAGTGGTGCGGGGGGTCAGGTAGGAGGCTGATCCGTCAGTGCGGGAAGGAGGTGATGGTGGCTTGCACTCAGTAATAGCTTACAGATGGAGCCGACTGGCATACAATAAATGGTTAATGGCTGGTGAGTAGAATGTGAGTCACAGGAGAAAGAGCATTCAAATTTGATGTGCAGAAAGACTGAGGGGGAAACAGATTTTGTTTAATCCTGAAAGCCACCCTCTGAGGTGAGTGTTTTTTTTTACTCATTACATGTGTATGATGAACGTGAATAAGAATAACAGAGTTTTAACTTTCTTTGTATCCTTCAGTTTAGAAGTGGAAGAATATAACTCAATTTCTTACTGGATTTATTGTCTTAAGAATTGCACGTTTTGAATACTGATCTTCCTTCCTTCCACTAAGTTTTTGAATATTTGGAAGAGCTGGTGTCAAAGAACCTCTGAATTGCAGAACTATTGATAGAGCTCCCTTGCCGTCAGAAGTTCCACTAGAGGGCGCTACTATAATGCGTTTTATTTTCTCTTTACTGCGTTCAATTTTTGGTAACTAGGGTGAAGTCAGTACCTACTAGTCACCCACAGATTTAATTACTCACTGTGTAATCTTTTATAAAATTGTATGCTCTTTTCACAGTAGCCTAGTGTCTTGATCAAAACCTTTTGAAAGGAGAAAAAGTAGAAAATGAAGGAAAATGTAAAAAACAAAGAGGAAAAAACTCTGATTTACATAATTGGAAACAAATTATCTAACTTGAACTGTAGTGGAAGAAGAATCTGAAAATGTTTTAGTAAGTAAGGCATACAAGATTATATAAAATCTCATAAAACTATTGATATTACCTTAAGGTGTATAAAAATCACATTGTTGTCTTATTCACTGTACTCTTTATTTTTTATTTTAAGTGACTCTCTAATAAATATTCAAATACAATTACAGGGTACTTTTTAACATGGTCCCCAAATCTGTTTTTCATCTAAAGGCACACATTGTGGAAGATAAATCTTTTTTACCGCGGCGAGTTTTCAAAGCACTTGAGGGTATCTCCAATTTAATACATATCACAAAATAAGCATAAACATAAAAACAATAATAATAGCAAGCAGTCGGGTGCCAGTCGACCAGCTAATTACTTTACGCAGATGCAGAATCTTATGTAATCATGCCTGTTAGATATGAAGTGCTGGTTTCAGATGCATGTGGTTCAGAGCATCCCTGGGGCGTCCCTCCCCTTTGTCATGTGCTGAATTATGAAATGCTGCATAAGGGCAGTAGCAGCAGCCTAGCAGAGGTCCAGGGAAAGGCATGAGTGACAAAGGCATCGCTCGAAGTGGAGTGCTCCCTAAGGTGCCAGCAGATGAGTGCTCTTCTAGTCAAGCACGTGTTTCTAATTTGGGCCCAGGGATCTGAGGCATGAGGTGTTGTGAGTTCTGAAAGGCCCTTGCATTTCGTTTGTTGCCTCCTGATACAAGATAAAGTGGTAAATACCACCTTTTGAATTGGCTCTGTTCCATCCTAACAGATGGCTATTAGCTTGGCCTGCTGGGAAATCAACCTTTTGTTGTCCATCTGAAAATAAGCAGGTCAGTTCACTACATCCTGAAGTTACAATTGGAGAAAGAGCCCAGGGGGCTCCAAAAACAGAATGTGAAAATATACTCTGGGGAAGAAAACTTCCTTAACCACGAAAGATGTATATTTGAATAGATTTTAACATTTTTGTAGTCGGAGCTCTTGAAAGATATCATTATTTTTGGGTGTAAAGGCCTGGGACATGTCAGTAGTTAGCTCTGGTTGTGAATTCTGGCTACACATTGAAATAATTTGTGAAAATGTTAATAGTTTCAGATGCTCAGGCCACACTTCATACTAATTAATTCAGTATTTCTGGGATTGAAACCCAGGCATTAGCCCAGGCAATTCCAATGTGCAGTCAATTCTGAAAATCATTGGTTGTAGAATGGTGTTTCCCAAACCCTTGCAAAAATCACCCTGAGTTCTTATTAAAATATAGATTGTGATCCAGTAGGTGTTCAATGTAGCCTGAAATTCTCAGAAAACAGTAATATTGCTGTTAGCACACCATTCTGCATAAGGAGAGTGCCAAGCAATGTGGGCGGGCTTTCCTTCCCATGACAGGTATAGAGCTCCTAAAATGCTGAATTCTAAGTATCCATTATGAAGACACATCTATCAGCAGTTATATAGTCTGCAAAGTACTTTTCTCCTTTCTCTGGGGTTTTCTTTGTACTTTCTTGATAATGTGTTTTGAAATTCAAAACTTTTGAATTGATGGAATCAACATTATCTAATATTCTTTTATAACTTGTGCTTTTGATGTCACACCTAAGAAATCACTTTCTAATCCAAAGTCACAAAGATTTACTCTGACGTTCCTTCTAAAATTTTAGTTTTAGTTCATATTTAGTTCTATGATTCAGTGTGGTTTCTATATATGAAATTAAGCAGCCTACCTTTATTCTTTTGCATGTGTATAACCAGTTCAAGCACAATTCTTGAATAGATTATTCTCTCCCAATCGAATTGTCTTGACACCTCCGTTGAAAATCAATTGACTATTGAAATAAGGATTGATTTCTAGATTCATATGTCTGACCCTACACCAGTTCTAGAGTGTCTTCATTACTGTCGTTTTGTGGTATGTTTAGATAATTGGAAGTTTGAGTCCCCCTGGTTTGTTCTTTTATCTCAAAATTGTCTTGGCTTTTCTGGGTCCTTTGCATTTCCATGTGAAGTTTGAAATCAACTTGTCAGTTTCTGGCACACCCACACACACACTGCCTGGAATGTGGATAGAGATCACACTGAAACTATAGATCAGCCTGGAGTGTTGCCGTATTAACGTTAATTCTCCAGATCCATGAATGTAAGACTTATTTTCATTTACTTAGGATTTTGAAAATTTCTTTCAACAGTGTTTGCAATTTAATAGCACAAGTTTAAAGATAGAGGAAGGTAATTCTTTTGTTAAATTTATGCCTAAATATTGTATAATTGCTGATGCTATTGTTAATGGAATTGTTTTCTTAATTTTGCTAATGCACAGATATCTAACTTATTTTTCTGATAAGTTTTTATTGTTTCTTAGTGTATTTCTTAGGGTTATACACATATGTGTATATATACATATATGTGTGTGTATGTATGTATACATTATTAAAGCGTCTACATATACAGATAGTTTTACTTTCCAATCTAATATAAATATAATCTAAAGACTATATATAATCTAAAACAAATACCGTATTTCTTTTTCTTGACAATTTTTCCTTGCTAGAACCTCCAGGAAAGTGGGAAATAGAAACAATGGTGGGTAACTCTTCTTATTCCTGATCTTAGAGTAAAAGCTTTACTCTTTCACCATTAAGTATGTGTTAGCTGTGAGTTTTTTATAGAAACCTTTTCTAAGGTTAAATAGTTTCTCTTTTATTCGTAGTTTGTTGAGTATTTTTTTTTATCATGAAAACCCTGTAGGTTATGTCAGGTTGTCTGCGTGTGCATGCTTGTGGAGGCGGTCACATGACTTTTGCCTTTTATTCTATTACCATGGCTACTGTGTGGGCTGACATTCATAAGTTACAGCAATCTCTTTTTCTGGGGAAACTCCCACTAGGTCATGGAGTATAATCCTTTTCATGTGTTGCTGGATTCGCTTTGCTATTATTTGGACATTTGTTGAGGATTTTTGCATCCATATTTACAACAGAGTTTGGTCTTCAGTTTTATTTTCTTGAGTGGTGTTTGTTTTTAGTATTGGGTAACACTGGGCCATTAAAATTAGTTGAGAAGTGATCTATATTCTTCTATTTTGAGAAGATGTTCTGATGTATTAAGATTAGTTCTTCTTTATATAAAGTGTGCTTCTTCTTGTGTATAAGTTTATCTGCAGGAAACACTAGGTGAACACAGAAAACTGCACCCAACTGAAGCCAGCCACAGAGGGAGACTTAACACACTCACAATTGTGCACCCTGCCCCCTACCCACAAACGTCTACCAGTTAGCCCCGTCTCTGCGTGCTGCGAGCCTGGCCCATCCACGTCATCGTTACAAATTCCCATCGGGTTTCAGAGAGCCCTCCTTCCACCCCTTCAAAACCGACAACCCTTTCAGTGGCCAGTTCCACGAGCAAACTTTAGGTCTTTGTCAAATGTCACCTTATGACAGTATTCATGTATATGTTAGCCATTAAATACATGCAACTGTGTTTCCTTTTCATTAGGTTTCAATTTTTTGGTTACCTAAGTGTTTGAGTGTTGTCCCTAACCCCATTTTACAGTAAGCTGTAGTCTTAATTGTGCATTTTGCATAATGTGGTGACTTTTAGGTGTACAGGTGTATTGTTACAGCAAAACTATTTGTTTCTAAAAGGATTTCAAGTTATTTACATACTATTGTCTTGCTTCAAAATTAAAACCACAAATGCCTACCAGGTCATGGTTTGCCTAACTTTAGAACCCAAGAGGATTTTTTAATTCTACTCCCTTTTATTCATTAATTACTAGGAAAATAATACGTATCTTAAGGGCAAAAAGGTTTTGAAGCCAAAATATCCATATATTATTTTTTATTTAGTTCTACTTAGTGTTTTCAAACCTGATTATGCTTAAGAATTATTGTACAAGTTTATGAAATAAAAACAATATATGAATACATAGATGTGTTTTTAAGTCAGTTTGGCCCCTCTATTATTATTATTTTATTCTATAGTGATTAGAAATGAGTCCATCTAGCATTCTGCTGACTAGCTTTTTAAAGTTTTGAAAACTATTAAAACCCCAGCCCTTTTGAAAACTGGATGAAAGTTATGGATCAACTCACCAGAACAAACATATATATTTTCTCATGCACGAAAGTTCTGAATATAAATTTAGAAAATTAAGAGAATCCCCCAAATCTAAGAGAATCCCACAAATCCAGTTATGTACCTTTAGTTAAAACAAATCTTGCTGTTGTGGGGTTTAACATGATTTCCCTTGGAAGTGTGAGCTATTTTATATTCATTAAATTCTAAACCTTCAGCACCGACATTTGTAAGAAAGAAAAAAGTAAATGTACAGTAAAAACGACGTCAATCATGTGTATAGCCCTCTCGTGCATTAACTCTTACACATACAGCTCTTCTGGACTCATGTCAATGAGCAAACTCACTGCCATTAACCAATATTTAAGTGGTCTGTGTGTTCCCAGAAAGAATTCCTTTCTATTTTATACATAACTTCCACCAGGTATTTAGTTCAAGGTTTTTTATTAAATGTTATAGTGACTATAAATTTAGTGGTATGTATCTTCCTTTACATAAGCATGATGAACCAGGTGAAAGTTTGTTGCATATTTTATCCATGGGCCTTTGCCAGAAAGGAACATATTACTTAAAATGTTACCCAGTGGACTGCATTTCTTACCTTACACATTGCATTTACAAGCACTTTTTTAGAGAATGCCCTCTGTGGTTCAAATTCATTGGCTAGAGCAGAAACTACTGGTGGGTAGAAAGGGCAGAAACTATTAGTTGCCAATTCAAGAGCATTCTCTCCTTCACACTTGCTCACCAGACTCCTTTCTTCAGATGTGAGGAAGCAAGCTGCTCAGCCTAGGTGGGGCTGTCTGCCAGGACCTTGGATCTGAAGCCTGATCTGTCACAGCAATTCACAGTAAATTCATTACCCTGCCTTCCAAATAGGAAAACAAGAAGAGTGGTCGATGGTATCTCTCTGAAACTCAGTCTGTCAGCCTGTCGTTGCAATGCCCCCGCTTTTGAAATCCTGAGTGATTTTTCACAACCTGGTTCGGTTGTTGTGCCCAGTTGCTGTATCCAGATTTTACATGACTAGGAAAATATGAAATCTATGCTTCTGTAGTTTGTTGTTGTTTGTTTGTTCATAGATCATCTTGAGTCTAGAGCAAATCCAAGGATTCTGTTTTTTGTTCCTGTTATCACTGTTGTTGGTGTCGTTTTTCACTGCTTTGCTTTGTAGGATAAGAAATCCTGGGGTGGGGAGAGGTTATTTTTTATGGAAATACTGATATACGCAGACAGAATATGTCACACCGAGAAGGATCTTAAAAATCACCCATGCAAACCCATCATTGTACAGATGGAGAAACTGAACCAGAAGACAGAAAGTGTAATTAACCTTTCTTGAGCATCAGTTGCATATCCATGTGCTCAGCGTATATTGTTAGATTATTATTAAGTGTAATCCCCGAGACTGGCATTGCTAATACCAATACATAGGTGAGGAAACTAATTCTGAAAATGATTAGATAACCCACTCGGGTGATACAACTGGCGCCTTTGTATTATTCACCTAAATGTTCTTGGCTCCCTGCCGTGGCCAGTGTGTGAGATCACACTTCAGCATGAGCGCCCCCGTGTGTTTGGTGGGCGAGGCCACAGGGAGGTGGCCTGTTGCACAGACGTGTGGGAGGATGGCGTCCAGAAGCTGAAAGAACAGGGGTGGAAAGTGGCCTCTGTGGAAACAAAATGTTTTCGAAGGACTGTTGTCCACAGTGTGAGAAATTGAGATTCATAATCTTTCTTAGGGTCCAGAAGCCAAATTATTCTGAATATATAGTGAGAGCCTCTATCCTCTGATCATATCTTCAACATGGAATTTAAAAAACTGATGGTCATCGAGCTGTTTTCGAACCCCTATCACTTCAGGTTAATCTGCAACAGCTACTGTGCTGGCGCTTTATAGGACGTGACCTCTCTGAACCCTCTCAATAGCACTGGGTTAGGTATTATTATTATTGCCGTTGTAATTATCATTACCACTCTCCAAATGGGTAACAAAAGGCTCCATAGATTAAGCAACTTTCCCAGGGTCACACCACAGAACTGACAGAACCAAGGTGAAGCCCCAGTTCTGATTCGACCACTTCCCCAATGGCTTTGCCCCTCACTGGGAAAGAAAGCCTGTCCTTTACCACAGTCTGATTCATCATCCTCTGGAACTTCAAAAATTGGAAAAAAGTGTATGCCTTTCTTTTTCCCTTCTTTCTTTTTTCTCGTTCTCTCCTTCCTCCTTTCTGCATGCCTTTAAGAGGCAGAAATATCTGACACAAGGGTGCAGAGTCAGCCGTTGGGAATCTTCCACTTCTGTCACTTCTCTAACAAATGTGTTAATAATCCTCTTGCAATCAAGTTCTGGCAACAATTAAAGTCATTTGAGTCAAGAGATTAATGGAAAACAGCAAGGCTAGTAAGAAGCTTTAAATGCATTTCATCACACTTAAAGGTAATGTATAGTAAAAGAAGTTATGGCTGTTTCTTTAAAAAGTCATTTTAACGTTACTTATTTCTATAAAAAGCCAAAATGTGAAATAAATCAACTCATTTTTCCATCAAATATTCGATCAGCCTGAAATTATCAAAGATGTCTTATCTCTGGGTTTACTCTTACAGATTTTATTGTGTGGAAATAAATCTGAGAAAACAGGCCAATGAATACTTGGGGCCAAATGCCTCCCTTTCCCCACCCTCACCCACGCCTCCAGCTTCTCTGCTCTTCTTTGAGATTGTTGTTCCTCCTGCTCTCACTCTGCAGAGCCGATTGTGTTTTTACCTTTGAGACTGGAAATGCTCTTATAATAAGTACAGTCCAATGCTAACTGGGAAAGGGAATGGTAGACAGCTACTTAAACACAGTGCTGCCAGTGACGTTCACTGCCTAAATATGCGGGGGTTTTAGTAAAGAAAAGAAAGTGAATCGGTTTAATATTCACTGTAATAAAGTGGCAGTGGGTAGTAAGATTACCAATCTTATATACATTGATATATATATATATGAAGTATTTTGGGTGCCTAAGGAAAACAAGCTCTCATTTCATGAATGAGTTTATTAAAACCTAATGCCTTGGACAAGTTAGCAGTTTCTTTCTGAGTCATTGGATGTAAATATCTCTAAAATAAAAGATGACAAAATGTCAAAATGAGATGTTAATGCTGGCACTGACCTTAGATTAATTGACCTTCCCTTTGATGCCACATATTGAAGTCACTGACATCGAAATCATGTCTCTGGATGACCAGTCTAAAAGGGAGAGAAAGAGTGAACGTGCTGTCCCGGTGGAGTCCTGCCTGTTATTCACACAGACTGAGCTCCTCCTTGAGCTGGACATGGTTTTGCCATTAGACTTGAAGGTTTCACTGATATTAAAGGTTAGGGAAAGGAAAGGGGTCATTCATTCTTGCTAGTCTTGTGTTGGGTGATAGAAAATCATCACCTAGGTGAGAAGTTGTAGATGCTTCTATTATATT
The DNA here is from genome assembly GCA_004027735.1 of Carollia perspicillata. Taxonomy (NCBI): domain Eukaryota; kingdom Metazoa; phylum Chordata; class Mammalia; order Chiroptera; family Phyllostomidae; genus Carollia; species Carollia perspicillata. The sequence goes on from PVKM010034327.1 coordinate 15,531, forward strand.
TCACTGCAGTGAGTAATTGTTGAAGAAAGATAGCAAAGGTGCTGATTTGGCAAGTACTCCTATTTCCAAGATGA
>PVKM010034328.1:0-15608 GCA_004027735.1 Carollia perspicillata
TTTCACGAAAGCTCAAGGGAAGGTGCACACTAGAGTTTTTACCCACCACCTTCTCAGATTGCTGGCCTCTGATATTAATAAAAGTGTAATTATAACCCAATGCCTGTCCCTGCTTTTTGCTGAGTGGAGACAGGCAGCATGATCCTGAACTGGGTCGCCGTCTGGTTTCATGACTCCTAACTGGACCCTGCGAATCCACAGGGAATGAACTTTGAGTTCAAGCCAGTCTTCTCTAGATTCTAAGGGAGAGAGTGACCCCCAAACAGCATTTGGGTACATGTAAAGACAGAAGTCAATTTTTATGTTCTAATATGAAAAATGGTCATAATACACTATTAAGTTGGGGGGAATGTCACAGAATAGTATTAAGGGGCAGTTTTAGTTCCATCTAAAATTTAATCATCATACATATGTATGCTAATATACACATAGGAAAGAAATTGGGGGAGAAGAGAATAGACCAAGCCATTAAAGTAGATATTAAATGTTTACCATGTGCTAGGTGCTAAGGGCATATGGATAAATAAGAAATTAGAATGTCAATTCCATGAAAGAAGAAAATTTTGCTCTCTTGTTCTCTGTTATTGACCAAGTGTCTGCATGTAATATGTACTCAATACACATACATGGAAGGAAGGGAGGGAGGGAGAGAGACCCTGTTCCCAAGTTGCTCACAACTGCTCACAGCCTAGGGTGGACACAGATGTGTGAGAAGATGACTTTTCTGAGAAAGGACATTGTGGAGAACTCTGGGAGAAAAGGACTCCTAGTTGGTAGGGGTTTCCCATAAACTGTCTTTCATCCTATGGCATCATTCTCCTTTCAACTAGGTCCATTGCAAAGTCATGGCCATGGAGCCCATTTGCAAACCCGCAGCTTATCTGGCTACAAGAAGCGCTCTTCTTTCAAGACAATGCTTGGCTCTGTAAAGGAGAACCATTATCCAGGCTGAGTTAGGGGCAGAAGTGCTGGTAATGAATACCTGCAAACTGGATCTTAGAGAGCCAGAGACTCTCGGAAACCAATGCATGTAGTCAGTACTTGGGGGAGACTGTCTTCAGACAACTCAGAGGTGACACCCAATGTCGCTATGAGGAACTACACAGAAATCCCAAACGGTGGTTTTGGAAGAGTGCTATCGGAGACCTTGGCTCTTTCAGTTTTCCAGTTAGCTGCTGAGGTTCTCAGAGAGGCCACACTGAACAGGGAACGCATGCCAGGACTTTGTGAAAAGGAATTCTCACTCAAAAGCCGGCCCAAAGCAAGATGAGTGCATTCTTCTCGGGGATGCTATCTTTTCTCTGCCTGAATATGCTGTTGGCAATTTCATTACTGGGTTCTTATCTGATTTCTTTCTGATAGCTTTTGCTTAATTACAGTTGCATTTAAATAGCAGAAGCCCATTGTGGGTGGGAACGGTAAATGGGACAGCTGCTTTTGAAGACAAACTGGCGGTTCCTCAAAAAGGTAAACAGAGTCACTGTGTGACCCATCAATTCCACTCCTGGGTGTATAACCAAGAGAATAAAAACATGAGTCCACATAAAAAAACGTGCATAGAACTTTCATAATAGTATCAGTTTCTATACTCACATTACTCTCTTTTGATAACCAAAAAGTGGAAATAACCCCAACATCCATCAATGGATGAATGGATAAATAAAATGTGGCACATCCATACAATGAAATATTATCATCCATAAAAAGGAACGAAGTGCTAGTACATGTCACAACACAGATGGGCCATGAACATCACACTCAGTAGAAGCCAGGGAAGAGGACCATCTAATTTATGATTACACTTATAAGAAATGTTCAGAACTGGCAAATCCATAAAGATAGCAACTGGAGTAAGTGGAGTATGGTTGCCGGGGGCTGGGGCGCAGGTGCTGGGGGCAGATGGGGAGTGACGGAGATGACAACATATTCTAAAATTGAGTGCAGTGATAGTTGCCTAACTCTGAAAATACCCAACCCCATAATTTAATTTCTTACTTTAAGTGGGTGAATTGTATGGTGCATGAATTATATCTCAATATAGCTGTTTTTAAAGAAAATGTTCAATGGACAAGTATAAGTTAATTTTAAGACCACCGTATTTGCCACATAACTCACACACTTCAGGTCATCCTTACTGGGACACGCATCACAGTTTTCAGTCTGGGAAAACAGAGTTGCATGGACCAGGTCCCAGGATGGATATCAGCTGAAGGGCTAAGGACCTGCCAATGAATGACCCAATGCATTCCAGGCATGTGCCAGCCTGAGTCAGATACCTGAAGGTGTTGGGCAAAGCCTATTTGGACAGATAGTAGTAGGTCTCCCTCCTAGACACTTCAGTTAAATTGCTCCCAGCCTGCCTTTACTGCTGCTGGCAGTGGTGTTTTACCATTCTGATGAGAGATCTGCGAGTTTTGTGTTTATGTGGAAGAACTCACACAGTGTGTGATGTAGTAGCTGATTTCTTGTTCTTTAGACCATTCCATCCTGTTTCTCACTGGTGCAATTTCTTCAGGGCTCTGGGAAGGTGGAGGAGGGGGCCATGCCTGCCACCCTCATCCCTCACCTCTCTTCATCATCAATTTACCTGCCAGACCCTAAGCCGAGCTTAACTCTGAGAACCTTCTCCCCAGAGTCAAATAAATACTACCAAAGCATCAGTGTCCCAGTACATTTGTGCTACTATCATAAAATATCAGACTGGGTGGCTTAGAAACAACAGAAACTTCCTGCTCACAGTTCTTGAGGCTGGAAGTCCAAGATGAGGGCACCAGCACAGCCAGGTAAGGACCTTATTCTGGGTCACAGACGTCTCATATCCTCACCTGGTGGAAGGAGAAGGGATCTCTGTGGATGATCTCTCTTTCATAAGGCACTAATCCCACTCGCAGGAGTTTCAACCTCATGACTTAAGGTCGTCCCACATGTCCCACCTCCTAAATATCACCTTTGGTGGTTAGGATTTCAACATATGCATTGGGGGTGAGGAGGGACACAAGCATTTGACCCTAGCAAGCAATAAAAGTAGAAAGCAAAGGCCTCTGCTGATCTAGTGAAGAGATTCTGCCCTGTCTTTCCCAAAGCTCCTCCCACCCTAGGAGGAGAAATCAGAATGCTGGGCCAGACACCGCTAAGGGGCAACATTTACATCCATAGTTCCTGGGAGGGGGTCCCCAGACTTGGGTGGGCAGAGCCTACAAGACCATAAGCTGGAGGAGAGAAGACACCTGGGGGAAAGAAAAGAATCCCTGCATTTATCTACATCTTCTCAATATAGCCATTGACCCCATAGTGACATTTCAGACAGACCACATATGACACTGGTCTCACAAGGTTATAATGAAGCTGAAAGAAATTCCTATCACCTAGAGACATCAGAGCCATTGTAACATCCTAGTCATTCTAACGACCTCATGCAAAGGTTGCAGAATCAACATGCTGTAGCTGAGATGGCAAACAACCCTAACCTGGCTGTAGTTGAGAATGACATCAGGGAGCTCCCAGAGGGGGTTCCCAAGGAACTGACTGAGTTGTTCTTGGAACCGAAACAAGAACGCATAGCTAAAGAAGAGAAAAGGAAACTACAGTGGAAAAAAAAGAACCCCCTGAAAAGGGGTCAAAAGAATTTTTTGCAGTCCTCAACGAGCTCTAAAAAGTTTGAAAATATGGACCCCAACACTGAAAGGTTTTCATTAACAGAGAGAAACATTCATGAATACAGAAACAAACCAAGCAAACCACCACGGACATATTTCTGCAGAGTGACACCTTCTCAGGAAGAACCTAGGCAGGTCCTTCAGGAGGTGTTCCAGAAGAAGGGTTGTCATCACAGGAGCTGACAGCTCCATGCATGTTCCTGTCCCTGAGGACCTTCCAGTGGGACACCATGTGAAGGCAGGAGACAGTGATGTTGACGGACCTGCCCTGTGGAACCCTAGGTTAATGTGTGTGTTTGTGATTTAGTTTTCAACAAAAATGCTTAAAAACTGAAACAGTTTAAAAATTTTAATAGGGGACTTCCAGTCAAGATGGAGGTATAGGTAGACATACTGTGCCTCCTCACATAATGAAAATAAAGACAAAAAAATTTAGAAGAAAAAAAAACAACCAGTACTGACAGAAAATTGAACTGTATGGAAGTCCAACAACCAAGGAGTTAAAGTAGACACATTCATCCAGACTGGTAGGAGGGGTGGAGTCAGGTGGCCAGGATGGGAGAGAGCTCATGGCAAAAAAAGGCAAAAAGTGGTGGCTGGCAGACCTCGGGTGTGCAAGATGGCAGCAGATGGACCCAGCAAGGTGGCAGATTGTGGAGGGGTGCAGCACATAAGGCAGCTGGTAGACCAAGCAGTCCCACATTTGCACGTAAATAAACCAGGCAAAACTGGGAACAAGTCAGACTACACAACCCAAGGTCCCAGTGCAGGGAAATAAAGTCTCAAAACACCAATTGAAAACACCTGTGGGGTTGAGGCTCCAGGAGAAACTCCCAGACTCACAGGAGAGTTTGCTGGAGAGACCCACAGGGTTATAGAATATATACAAATCCATCCACATGGGAATCAGCACCAGAAGGGCCCAATTTGCTTAGGGGAAGTGGCAGAAGGGACTGAAATCCGGCCGAGAAAGGAGCAAGCACCATTGTTCCTTCTCAGACCCCATCCCCACATACAGCATCACAACACAGTGATGGGGATTACCCCGCCCTGGTGAACACCTAAGGCTCCGCTCCTCACTACATAACAGGTGCATCAAGACAAAAAAAGTGGCCCAAATGAAAGAACAGAGCAAACCTCCAGAAAAAATACAACTAAGAGATAGCCAACCTGTCAGATGCACAGTTCAAAGCACTGGTGATCAGGATGCTCACAGAATTGGTTGAATTTGGTTGCAAATTAGATGAAAAAATGAAGGCTACACTAAGTGAAATAAAGGAAAACGTACAGGGAACAAACAGTGATGGGAAGGAAACCCAGACTCACATCAATGATGTGGACCAGAAGGAAGAAAGAAACATCCAATCAGAAAAAAAGGAAGAAACAAGAATTCAGAAAAATGAGGAGAGGCTTAGAAACCTCCAGGACATCTTTAAACATTCCAACATCTGAATTATAGGGGTACCAGAAGGAGAAGAGGAAAAGCAACAAATGGAAAAGTTATCTGAACAAATAATAAAGAAGAACATCCCCATTTTGGCAAAGGAAATAGACTTCCAGGAAGTCCAGGAAGCTCAGAGAGTCCCAAAGAGGGTGGACCCAAGGAGGAACACACCAAGGCACATCATATTACATTACCCAAGATGAAAATGAAGGAGAGAATCCTAGAAGCAGCAAGAGATAAGGAGACAGTTACCTACAAAGGAATTCCCATCAGACTGTCAGCTGAAATCACAAGAGACCTTACAGGCAAGAAGGGGCTGGAAAGAAGTATTCCAAGTCATGAAAGGCAAGGACCTACATCCAAGATTGCTCTATCCAGCAAAGCTTTCATTTAGAATGGAAGGGCAGATAAAGTGCTTCTCAGATAAGGTCAAGTTAAAGGAGTTCATCATCACCAAGCCCTTATTACATGAAATGTTAAAGGGATTTATCTAAGAAAAAGAAGATAAAAAACAGGTACAGTAAAATGACAGTAAACTCACAATTATTAACAACCACATCTAAAACAAAAACAAAAACAAACTAAGCAAACAACTAGAACAGGAACAGAAACACGGAAATGGAGATCACCTGAAGGGTTAGCAACAGGGAAGTGGGAGGAGGAGAGAGTAGGAAAAGGTACAGAGAATAAGTAGCATAGATGGTAGGTAGAAAATAGACAGGGGGAGGGTAAGAATAGTATGGGAAATGTAGAAGCCAAAAAACTTATAAGTATGACATACGGACATGAACTAAAGAGGGGGAATGTGTGTGGGCAGGGTGTGCAGGGTGGAAGAGGGTGAAAGAGGAAAAATGGGACAACTGTAATAGCAAAACCAATAAAATATATTTTTAAAAAGAAAAAAAAGTAATAAATAAGGCCATAAGGAAAGAACATATTTTTGTGCAGCTGTATGATGTGTTTGTGCTTTGAGCTAAGTATTACTATAGAAGAGTCAAAAAAGTTTTTAAAAATTTTATAATGTAAAATAGTTGCAATAAGGTAAGGTTAACTTAAAGATTTTATTTATTTATTTTTAGAGAGAGGGAAGGCAGATAGAGAGAGAAACATCAGTGTGTGAGAAACACATCAACCAGTTGCCTCTCGAAAGTGTCCCAACGGGGGACCAGACTGCAATCCAGGCATGTGCCCTGACCAAGAATCAAACCAGAGACCTTTTGCTTTGAGGGGTGACACTCAACCAACTGAACCACACTGGTCAGCTAATGTTAATTTATTATTGAAGAAATGAAATACTTTTTTATAAATTTAATGTAGCCTAAGTGCACAGGATTTACAAAGTGTACAGCAGTGCACAGTAACGTCCCAAGCCTTCACATTCACTCACCACCACTCACCAACTAACTTCCGGTCCTGCAGTTCCACATATGGCAAGTGCCCTGTACAGGTGTGCCTATTTTTAGTCATTTACGCCATACTTTTACTATACCTTCTCTATGTTTATATGTTTAGATACACAAATACTTAGCATTGTGTTATAATGGCTACACTATTTAGTTCAGTAACATGCTGTACAAGTTTGTAGCCTAGGAGCAATAGGCTATACCATAAAGCTAAGGTATGCAGTAGGCTATAAGCAGTAGGTTGAACCAAAACCAGCCAAGATTCCTGCTCATATGATGTCATGATGCATACAGCCAAGTGAGACAACATATTAATCAGATCTTCACTCTGAAAGGACACATTGCAACTGAGCCAAGTAGGAGTTACTATGCACTGAGAAATTATTGGTATGGTATCATAGTGTGGTTATATTCTTTCAGGAAGTTCTTACCTTTTAGAGACACATACTGAAATATTTATAGTCAAAATGACATGATGTCTAAGTTTTGCTTGAAAATAATCCTAGTGGAAGAAAGTGGGGCAAAGATGAAACACGCTGGAGCTTTGGTTGACAATTTTGAAGCCAAGTGGTATAGAGAAAAGAATGAGCTAAAAATGGGAAATTCAAGAAGAGGACACTAACCTGAACCACGGAACATTATTTTAGCCCAAACTAAGAGATTTATAATAGTTGCTTTGTGAGAAACAATAAGAAATTAGTATCATAATAAATCCCAGTGTAGAGAATACAAAATCCATTGTGCGCCTTTCTGTTTATTAAAGTTATAGCATTTTCATTCCAGAATATGGATTTGGCCATTCTCCACTTATTATTTTCTTATCTAGATATAGTCCCAATAGCCCAAATGGGATAAACAATACCCAATAGTTGGACAGACAACATAAGATGGAGAAAATTGCATTGCTTTAACAGCCAAATAAGAATTCCTTTGAGGTGAGAACTATCTTTGTCAGGAAAGGCAACAAGATATGTGCTTGGTTAGAAAGTGAGGCTCCTCTTCTTTTTCAGGCTTTAGAGTCATCCCTTCCCTTCCCTTCAAAGGAAGGGAAGCTACCCAGAAAAAGAGAAAGAGAAGAAGCTGGGTTTCCAGGGGAGTCCTAGAGGGAGAGGATGAGGGGCAGAGATAGGATGAGGAGAGGAGAGGAGAAGCCAGGAAAATGGTAGAAAGCCATGCACTACACTGTGTGACCACCCTCTATGATTTCCCCTAAGATCTCCACTTGAATGGCTGTTGTGGACACTGAAGAAGTTGAACTCACATTGGGTTTGACATGGTAGGAATAGGCAGCACATAAACAAACCAGAAACCAAAGACACGAGGGGTCAGGGAAATGTAAGCTTCCTGGAAGGAAGCAGAAACCAAGTGGAGGACTATGGATTCCCACAGGCCTTCAGGGGTAAGATGGAAGGTGTTTCTCAGTTTCAGATTTCACTTAGATCAATTGTGGCATCTGAGTTATACACACATATCTGGACTAGATGAACTCTTACTCAGTCATTACAATCAACAACTTGAGATGTAGATGAATTCCTAGGATTAGGCATTTTTAAAGTACAAAACAAGAGTGCTAACATACACTGATGAGTATTAAAGAAACTGAAGAGTCACCAAGAACTCCACCCCACACCAAATTTCAAATTCCATGTTGAGATGGTTTCATAAGTGGATTCGAACAGAGAAACAATTTGAAACAGGAGAGAGAACGTGGCCCAGATAACATGAGACTGGTATAACCTTGATTCTAAAACCAGACAAAATCAATACCAAAAAAGTATAAGCCCACTTCACTTAAGAATTTAGATGCCAAAATTCTATATAGTGTTGAAACATCCTTGTGTTCCAGGGACAAATCTCACTTGGCCACGGCACATAATCCTTTTCATGTGCTGTTGAATTCAGTTTGCTAGTATTTTACTGATGATTTTTGCACCTAGGTTCATCAGATATATTGGTCTGTAGTTATCTTTTCTAGTAATTTCTTTAGTTTAGGTATCACGGTGATGCTGGCCTCATAAAGGAGTTTGGAGGTATTCCCTCTTCTATTACTTTGCAAGAGTTTAAGAAGGGTTGATATTAGTTCTTTGAATTTTTGGTAGAATTCACCTACAGAGCCACCTGATTCTGGGCTTTTCTTCGTTGAGAGGTTTGTTTTTTTTAAAGATTTTTTATTTATTTATCTTTAGAGGGGAAGTGAAGAAGAGAGGGAGAGAAGTATCAATGTATGGTTGCCTCTCATGCATCCCCTGCTGGGAACTGGCCTGCAACACAGGCATTTGCCCTGACTGGGAATCAAACCACGATCCTTTGGTTCCCAGGACCATGTTCAATCCACTGAGCTACACCAGCCAGGGCTGTTGAGAGGTTTTTGATTACAGATTCAATCTCTCTATTTGTTATTGATTTTCTTAGGCTATTACTTCTTGATTCAGAAAATATGATATATAGCTACACAATGAAATATTACTCAGGTTCAGAAAAGAGGAAATCCTGCCATTCACAACAATATGAGTAAAACTGAAGGACATTATGCTACAGTGCAGAAAGACAAATACTGCATGATCTCACTCACATGGGAAATCTAAAACAGTCGAACGCATAGAAGAGGAGAACAATATGGTGGATGGCAAGGGCTGGGGTAGGGGGAGAATAGAGAGGTGTTGGTCAAGGGCACCAAGTTTCAGTTGTGCAAGGTGAGTAAATTCTGGAAATCTCATGTACAGAAAGGGTACATCTTAAGCGTCTTCACCACAAAAAATAAAATAAATAAAAAGAGGAAGGTGGAGGAGAAGGAGGAGGAGGTAAATGTGTGAGGTGGAAGATATGTAATTAGCTTGCTTGTGGTGATTATTTCATAATGTATATGCATATCAAATCATTGAGTTGTACACCTTAAGTATATACAATTTCTAATTGTCAATTATACCTCAATAAAGATGGGGGAAAAATTTACATAGAAAATTAGCCAACCAAATCCAACAGTATATTAAGAAAATAGTATACCACAATCAGCCCTGGCTGGTGTCACTCAGTGGATTGAGTGCTGGCCTGCAAACCAAAGGGTCACCTATTCGATTCCCAGTCAGGGCACATGCCTGGGTGCAGGCCAGGTCTCCATTTGGGGGTATGCAAGAGGCAACCACACATTGATGTTTCTCTCCTTCTCTTTCTCCCTCCCTTCTCCTCTCTCTAAAAGTAAATAAATCCAAATATATGTATATATTTTTTAAAAGAAGAAAAATAGTATACTACAATCAGGCAGAGTTTCTCTCATGAATGCAAGGAGAACCCAACATAAGAAAATCTATCATTGTAATTTATCCCATTGGTAGGCTAAAGGGGATAAATCGTATAATTATCTCAGTTTATGTAGAGAAAGCATTTGATATCACCAATCAAGAATGTTATACAATCTTGGCTGGTGTAGCTCAGTGGACTGAGCGTGGACCTATGAACCAAAGAGTGGCCAGTTCGATTCCCAGTCAGGTCACATGCCTGGGTTGCAGGCCAGGTCCCCAGTAGGGGGATGAGCAAGAGGCAACCATGCACTGATGTTTCTGTCCTTCTCTTTCTCCCTCCCTTACTGATTCTCTAAAAATAAATAAATAAAATCTTTTAAAAAAAAAAGAATGTTATACAGAGTGAGCAAAATAACAAAGTAGTGGCACTCCTAGAATTATATCATGAGGCATTTTCATTCAACAAGAAATTACTGAATGACTACTGTGTACCAAGCACTGTGCTACACGTTTCTTACATGGTACCTTTTAGCTGTCATTACAGCCTTATGCAGTAGGTTCTATCATGATCCCCACTTAATAGATGCATACTTTTCAGTGTGCTTCCCTGTTGTGAGCCATGTGACTCCGAAGCCAGTTCTCTGAAAAACAAGATCCCCAGCTCTGCCATGGGCCGCAGGCACAATGAGTTTCCTGATCCATGTTGTAGGCCCCTGGCAGGCATCACATGCATTCGGTGTGCCAACATGCATGGGTCAGCAGAAACCAGGCCCGGAAGTCAACAAACAGGAAGATTGACAGATCTTGGCTGTCACCAGTGTCCTCTCTCCCATAAGACTTTCGTTCCAGGCGGAACCCCAACTTTATTATTTATAGCTCTCCTTTCCCCAGCTGGAAGGGGAGCTATGTCTGTGTACTTAGCTGACGGATGACTCAGCCAGAGACTGAAAAACAGACTGAGCCCTCGTGAACTGGCAGGAGAACTGAAACTGGTGACCTCACCTGCTCTAGAAGCCAGAGAAGCCCATGCATGCAGACAATGAAGAGAGATCCTAGCAAATTCTGAGTCCCACTCTTGGAGTTGCCTATTCCTGGGGGTTCCATTATTTTCAGAGGAACTCTATACATTTTCTTTCCTCTCACTACAAGATCACTACTGTTTCCTGGCTTTCAGGCTTTACTGATTCATTGCAGAGACCTGTGTTCAAATCCCAGCTCTGAAAGTTACTAATTTAGAGACCTCTAGCAATTTACTGAACCTTTTCCAAAGCTTCAATTTATTAATCTATAAAATAGAATCAGAATGCTTCCACTCAAAATGGTGACGAGTAAATGTGGTACTCACATCTTCCCACAACCACATCAAAATTACAACTACAGAACAACCATCGTGCAGAACTGCCTGAAATCTAGCTGAAAAGTCCTATCACTAAAGATATAACCCAGAAGGCACATAGAGACTGGTAGGAGGAGCCAAGGCCAAGGCTGGTACAATAGCTATGTGTGGTGGTTAAAAATCAGGAGGGATATCTTTGCTGTGGAGGTCCCCCCGAGGAGCAAAGAGTGCCAGCCCCTCACCAAGCTCCTTAGTCCAGGGTTCCACTGCCAGGAAGACAAGTCCCTAAAACTTCTGGCGGTGAAAAGCAGAGAGATGGTGGCTGAATGAGATGAAGGGCTTCTAAAGTCCCAGGCCCTCCTCTTATTGAGCCTGCACATGGACTTACTTGGACTCACTCAGCTCCAGCACTGGGCCAGCAGCCTGAAAGGCATCAGGGACATAGGAAGGAACTGAATCATGTAGCTTTGGGGCAAGAGTTGAAGGGCAGCTTTCCCCCAGACAGAAGTACTGGCAGAGGCCATTGTTACTTTGCTGAGCCCTCCCCTCACAGAGCTGGCAGCTGAGTGCCTCATCTGAGTCTGCATCAGCTGTTTGCCCAGTCTTATTGATTCCCTGAAACCCTGCCCTACATAACCTGGGAGCCCACCCAAGCTGTTTCCAGTGACATTTCCATACAAACAACCTGTCTTGGCTCATGCTGCAAACTCTCCTAAAATCTCTCAAATGTTCACAAACCCCAAACAAGCAGCATCTGTAAGGCCTCAGTATGCCCCATACCTCTGGCTAAGTTGCCCCAGGCCCAGCACTAGCAGCAGCCAGCCTTGGTTTGCATCCTGGCCTCTCCTGGACACCTCCAAACCTGACACAGACATACTAAAAGTAAAGGAATGGAACAAGATATTTCATGAAAATGGAAACAAGAAAAAGCTGGGGTAGCATACTTACACCGGACAAAGTAGACTTTAAAACAAAGGCTATAACAACAGACAACGAAAGGCCTAGCAATTCCACCTCTGGATATGTATCCAAAGAAACTCAAAACACTAAATTGAAATGGCATGTGCATCCATATATTCATTGGCCATTATTTACAATAGCTAAGATATAGAAGTAACCTAAGTGTTTATCACTTACCTTACCACCAAGGTAAGTGATAAAGAAGAGGTGCACATGCACAATGAAATATGAGTCAGCCATAAAATGAATGAAATTGTGTCATCTGCAACAACATGGATAGACCCAGAGGGTATTGTGTTGAATGAAACAAGTCAGATAGAGAAAGACAAATACTGTATGATTTCACTTATATGTGGAATCTAAAAAACAGCCCTGGGTGGTGTGGCTCAGTGGATTTAGTGCTGGTCTGCAAACCAAAGGGTCACCAGTTTGATTCTTGGTCAGGACCCATGCCTGGGTTGCAGGACAGGTCCCTGGTTGGAGGTGAGCAACCGACTGATGTATCTCTCATGCATTGATGTTTCTCTCTCTCTTTCTCCCTCCCGTCTCCTCTCTCTAAAAATGAATTAATAAAATATTTAAAATAAATAAATAAATAAATAGACAGATAAATAAGGAACAAGCAGACCAGAAACAGACTAATAGATACAGAGAACATTTTGATAGTTGCCAGATGGGAACGAGGTGGGTGGGTGTAGGAGGAATGGGTGAAAAAAGTTAAGAAATTAAGAAGTCCAGATTGGTCATTTACAGAATAGTCAAGGGGATGTAAAGTATAGCATAAGGAATATGATCAATAATAGTCTAATAACTATTTATAATGTCAAATGGGTACTAGATTTATGGTGTTGATCACTTCATAAATTCTCTAAATTTTAATCACTGGGTTGTACACCTGAAACTAAAACACTATTGTATGTCAACTATAATTGAAAAATAAAAATTATTAAAAAATAGAATCAGTAAATCCTACTTCATAGTGTTGTTATGAGAAATAAATAAGGTGATACTTTCAAATGGCATAGCACAGTGCCTCATTTACCATGCACCTGTTACATGTTAACTGCACATTAGTAATTATGGTTGTTGTTGTTGTTATTATTACTATTACTGTTGGCCCATCTAAAAATAAAGAGGAATGGCACCTATTGGCAATGGCTTTCACAGAATCATGTAATGTCTTAAAGTCCTTGATAAGGACTTTAACGGTCATGCAGTCCAGTCTCCCAGCTGATGCCTGGTCCCACCAGATTATCTACAACTACCATTCTCTTCCATCAAGTGGAATGTTCCATCTTTTGGACTGTCACAAAGTTCTACCCACTGTTGCTGAGGACATTTAGAGTTCTTTCCTGTGCTGAATGTTTTCCATTTTCTCATCCATCTCTACCTTCTTCCCTCTCCACCCTCCTTTCTGCCCCAGAAGGCTGATGAGTATAATACACCAACAGTAGTTGATCCTTACCCTCTTTCTTATAGTTGGGTTCAGCCAATGAGAGACACTGGCAGGAGAGTAGTGCTCAGGAGGAAAGAATCTGGTGTATTAATATCCTCAGACCCCCCACTTTGGGGAGGGCAATCCAATTTGCTTAGTCTATCCATTCAAATGTTGTTCTCATCCAGAAGCACTCTCACAGATACTCAGAATAAGGTTTAACCAAATATTTAGTCCTCTCAGTTGGACATAAAAAAATTAACCTTCACAGTGATAAAGCTTTCAAAGGCATCAGAGCCAAGGGTACCTGATGACCAAAAACCATTTAGCCAGGCTCCCTCTCCTTTTTTGTAGGAACATGGAGGCTTGACCTCCGTGTTCCTCCTCCCATACCTGGGAGCCCCGCTCAATCACAGAACACGCACACGAACACACACACACAGCTCAGGAGTCATCCAAGAAGAACAATAGGAGTAACTGAGCATCCATTTTTCAACCCCACCTTCTTCCCCTCCCAGGAACCGTCAGTTATTCTTCAGCCCACTAGTCAGAGCTGCTGGGACTGCTGCCAATTCTCTAGAAAAACAAGGCAAGTGGCTTAGAACTGCTAAGAAATTCTTCCACCAGTTTCTGCCCAAGGATGCCAGGTCCCCATGGTTGTGCCTAAATGCTTCCCAGGGAGGCAGAGGTGGGAGACAGCTGCTCTCCATTCAGGGGCTGATTCAGGGACGCTGATGAATCCTCCACAGTTGGGATGTGGGTGGGGGGTGGGGGTGTGAGGAGGAGGAGGATTTTAAGCACTGACTTTTATTAACCTCCTGTTGTGAATCAGACACCTGAATATTCCTCAGTCCTCACCACTGCCACCCCCACCCCATCCCCATGGTAGTTCATTTTTCAGAGCAGAGACTGAGGCCCAGAGAAGTTAAAAGACTTGAGCCATTCCACAGATAAGGTAACTGGGTTACAGAGAAGCTGAGTGACTTAACCATGACCACAGAGCTGGTGAGTGGGGATACTCAAAAAGATGAAGTCAGACTTCCAAAAGAGAAAAAACAAACAAACAGAAAAGACCATTGGTAGAGGATGGAGGACAGCCACTTCATTCCACATTTTGATTTGACCTTTAGTTTTTCTTTTTATTCACCATTTGAAACCTCTGAGACTACTTTCCCTGACTCCCTCTCCCTCTCCCTCTCCAACTTCACCTGCAAACTGACAGCTTCAAATAAATTCTGTTTTCATGTGAATTTATTATTAACATTTAAAAGTTGGGAGATTGCACATTTTTAGAATCTGAATTTCTAACCTCTTGTAAAAAATTGGGTGTTCTGGTAGTCCTAGTCAAGCACTGCCCAGAGGCCAAAATGGGGTATAAGGAAGGAGAAGGGTCTGCCCCATAGAGGAGGCCTGAGGCCCACTGTCTGGGTCCCTCGTCCCATGACTTCTTTAAACTCAGCTGCTTCTTAAACTCTGCTCCAGCCCCACTGTCCTATTGGCTGTTCCTCAGATACACCCAGTTCCTTCCACCTAAGGACATCAGCCCTGTCCTGTACTCAGAATGGTCTTCCACAGGATCAGCTCAGGACTGGAGCCTTCCATCCCTAGTCTCTGTCACTTGTCTCCCACAGAGCACCTGACCCAAAATAGCAGTGTGTCCCCTCATAATGGGTTGCATTATGTCTCCCTAGAATGAGATATGTTTGAAGCTCTAACCCCCCAGTACCTGTAATGTGACCTTATTTAGAAATAAGGTCTTTGCAGATGTAATTGAGTTAAGATGGGGTCATAGGATGGGCTCTAATCCAATACTGGTGTCCTGATAAAAAGAGGGAAACTTGGACATGTGAATGCAGTGATGCTTCTACAAGCCAAGGCATGCCAAGACTGCTGGCTATAACCAGAAGCTAGCAGCAGTAAGGAAGGGTTCTTCCATCAAAGAATGGCAGTTACTGAACCAGTGCCCACCTTAGTCCAATCATCCCTAGCAAGTAGGTGGAGTAAGCCAGTAAAAACATGACCACCTAGGGTCACCACTCCAGAAAGCATAGCGGGGAAAACTTCCAAAGAACAGAGAGGAAGAGAAAGGAACCCATGCAATGGTGACCACCAAACCACCAATGGCTAAATCCCTG
>PVKM010034329.1:0-15599 GCA_004027735.1 Carollia perspicillata
AACTCCTGTCTCCATTTTTCATTTCCCCCTTTCTCTTTCACTTATCTGTTCCTGGTTATTCCCAGCATTGCATAATATTCTTGGTGATAAAGAAGCAAAATAGAAATGGTTCCTGTCCTCATGAAATCTATAGTCTTCCTGAACCTGCTGCCTCCCAGGATTATCGTTATTTGAACTACGGTGTCCAAGTCCCTGGCAGGTTTAGGGTGAGTGATATTTGAGGGGTAAGGGAGCTTTCTACACAATTCCCACCATCCACTTCCTAATGAGAGGAGGTACCCACACTCAGAATTGCAAACAAGTTTCAGTCCCTGTTCCACCCGAGAATTTTTCTCCATTTCCCTGTGTCTATATTCACTTATTACATTGGGTCCAGCTGGGTCCTTCTGGGTGGAGCTAGTGTGGTAGGGCATTGGAAAACCAGAGCACTTGCCAGGAGAGGGCTGTACTCTAAACCCAGTCTTACCATAGGCTACTATGCAAGCCTGGACAACTTATTTACTTTTTCAGAATCTGCTCCAATTTCCTAAAATTGGGATAAAGATACACCTCCCCCTGCCAGCCTCACCAGGTTGCTGATTCAAATCAAATAATGGCAGCTGACCTGCTTTATAAGCTGTACTATGCAAATGTGAGTTATTAGTATGATAATTATTCTTCAGGAGACAAGGGTTCCATCTAATGCTCACTGGGTGGGAGGGAAAGGGGGAATTCAGAGTCAAGAGTTGCTAAGCTCCTTCTACAACATAGCCATCCGTTCTACACCCCAATGGAAATGCAAGAGACTGCACATCAGACCTGGTGTGCTCACCTGGCACCTGCACCCAGCTTCAGAAGGAAGGAGGAAGACCCCCAGGGAATCCTGTCCTCTGAAAGGATAATGAATAATCTGCACATTTGTAAATTACTAGGATGCTCTCACCCATGAGCACATTCAGTGCCATGAGGACCTATAATGCCTGTAAAAGTTTACCCTGAAGGAAAACTACTTTAGTTCATTAAACCTTCCTGAAATCTTGGTGCCTTTAAATTTATGGCATTCTCTGCATGTGCCCCTCCACTTCCCCTTCACCTCTCACCATCTCATTCCTGCCCCTGCCTGGTAGTTCTTTGTGTCCAGCCAATTGGAAGAGATACAGTGGCTTTCTTCACCAGGAGTAGTTGACAAAGGTAACCTGACAAGGATGCTAAGACACACTCCTCAGGGATCACCCACCAAAGAGTGTATTTTGGAGTCTTGGTAGAGTCTGAATCCCGGGGTCCTCCCCCACCCCGGAGCAATCCCTCAGGGAACGGAAACTCAATGTTTGTGGCGCACAGCCCAACTGATCCCCAGTACAAGTACACCTGCTGGGCACCCAGAACTGCACTGGGCATGTGGCAGAGTCAGAACAACAGAAACAGTGCTCCCTGCCCTCCCTGAGCCTGCAGCCCAGTTGAGAGGACAGTGTAAGAGAGACCGACGTTGCCATGTGTCATGCATATCATCAACTCTGGCTCAAGATAAAACCTCAGCATGAGCCTTGACTCCTCCCTATCCAACACATAACAAGATAAACCCTGAGTCTCCTGAAACATGTGGCTGTCCACTGTATCATGCAATTTCAGGTCCCCATAATTGTTTTCATTCATTCACTAACCAACTATGTATGAAATGCTTCCTGTTTGCCAAGTGCAGTAGATTCAGCAGTGAGGAAAACACAGCAGCTTCTTTGCTGTCATTAAGTTCACTTCCTGGCAGGGGAGGTAAAGAAGTAGGTAAATGGCCTTGTGTTCAGATGATAGTGAGAGCTTTGGGGGTGGGGGGGCCAGTAAACAGAAGAATAAGTGCTAATGTGCAGGGGTTGCCAGGGGTATTTAGGCTGCAGCATAAGTAAGGAGCCCAGGAAAGTCCTCTGTGAACAACCGAATGAAATGGGGGATTAAATCATGTGACATGTGGGCAATAAACATCACAGGCAGAGGAAGCAGTGAACACAAAGATCCTCAGGCAGGAGTGTACCTGGCATTTAAAAAAAAAACAGTGAGGAGGCCAATGAGGTTGGTGCTAAGAGGGGAGAGTAGTAGGAGATGAGGTCGGGGACACATTGGGAGGCTTAGATCTTGCTTGAACTTGTGAACCATGTAAAGACTCTGTCTCTTGAGATGGGAAATTGTTGGAGGACTTTAATAGAGGACTTAACTTTTCACAGGACCCCTCTGGTTGCTGTGCTGAGACAGGCAGAAAGGGGACAAAAGTCAATTAGGATCCTGTTTTAATCATCCATGTGAAACCTGGTGTGGGTTAGATCAGAGCAACAGCAGTGGACAGGAATAGGGGCATGGTGTGAATATATTTTGAAGGCAGAGCCAAGAAGATTTGCTGACAAAGTGAAATGGGATGTGAATGAAAGAGAATAGTCGAGAATAACCCTCATCATTCAGGACTGAGCAACTGGAAGGATAGAATCTCCATTTTATGAGATGAAGACTGTAGAAGAAGGTTTGGAGTGAAGATCAGAAGTTCGGCTTTGCACATTACGTTCGCGAATCCTAAGACAGTTCAAATGGAGAAGTCAAATGGTCAGCTGGATAAATGAGTTTAGAGTTCAGGGAAGAAAGTCAAGGCTAGAAACATCACTTTGGGAGTTGTCAGTGATTACATGGCATTTAAAGACATGAGACTAGAATAGATCATCAAGAAATGAAGTACGGATAGAGTAGAGCTATGATGATGGAAAGCTGGGGCATTTTAGCATTTGGAGATCAGAGGATTCAGGAAGGGAAATCAGCACAGGGGCCATCTGTGTCCTGTGTGAGTGTTCATGAATGGTATTTACTACAGGAGAAACTCAATTATCAGAAGGGCAAGATGGTCTTCTGTTGAGGCCAGGAAGCTGCTTCCCCAGATTCTCTGTGGGCTCCTGTATAAATGCGCCCACCGTGGCAGAAACAGAGGCTTTGCCTAGACTGAACATGGACATCCCCTCACCAAGGCTGATGCAGATACTATCGTTGCTGAGTTCCCCACCTGCCAACATCAGAAACCAACACTAACACCCCATTATGGCACCTGGCAGCAAGTCAATTACATTGCACCCCTCCCACCACATAGAGGGCGCAATTTCTCCTCACTGGAATTGCTTTCCCACCGGCAGTGATAATGCTAGAATCAACATCTTTCCACTTCTGAATGCCTTATTCACTGTCATGGTATCCCACACAACATTACTTCTAACAAAGGAACTCATTTCACAGCAAATGAAGCACAGTAATGGGCATGTCCATGGGAGTCACTGGTCTTACTACAAACTTCATCACCCAGAAGCAGCTGGCTTGATGCAATGGTTGAATGGACTTTCAAAGATTCAATGACAGAACTAGCTGAGAGCCATACTGTGAGGTTGTGGTGCTATCCTCCAGGACATGGATTCAACCCGTATATGGCTAAAACATAAAAGTCTGGGAGGCCAAGGTGGGAGTGGCCCTCTCATGATTACACCCAATAAGCCATCACAGAATATTTTCTTCATGTCCCCACAACCTTTGTCTCTGTTGATAGTGAAGTCTTGATTCCTAAGGAGAAAATTATCACCAGGAGACAAAACACCTGTTCCATGGAACAAGAAACTGAAACTAATACCCAGCTCTTTGGGGCCTCTCATGCTACTACTGAACCACTGCAAAAAGGTGGGGGTTACTTATGAATAGGGGGTGGAAATGGATGCTCGCGGCAGCCAAAGGGGTGATTGTTATGTTTATTTACTCCTGGCCCACTTTCCTGCCTAGTATTAGAAGTATTCAGGACCCTGAGAATTTTATGTCTAAGATTCTCCTGTCATCTGGCTTCTACTTTGATTCTGCCAACAGGGGTGGTGGTGGGGGGGGGTTTCAGATACTTGTGGGGACTGGTGAAAAGGAAAATGCTATTGTCTCCACACTTCTGTTGTCTGGTGACAACTCAACAGCAGCAACAGAGCTAGTGGCAGCAGAAGCAGTGGTTCTGGGTCTCGGTGACAGAAGCTGCGGGCTCCTGGACTCCTGCTTACTGAGCTCAGCACGCACTGCAGGGATCTGTGTGGCAGAGACGCTTGGCTTCTCGTGCTGTGTTTCTCTCCTCCAGTGCAGAGTGTCATCATTTCGGCAGTTACCAATCTTTGAGCAACATCGCCTTTGTCTTTCTTGTTCCTCCAGCCTTTCCAGCACCGTAATCAGTTCCCGCATTCAGTGTCTTGTCTTAGAGACACCTAGAGTCAGAGATCCTCACTGACCAACACGGATGGTCTAGGAGGATTAGAGGAAACCAGGAAGACTGTGTGTGCTGGAAGCCATGTAAAGGAAATGTTCCAAGGAGGACGGAGTGCTCAGCTGCATGAAATGCTGACCACTCACATGCAACAAAGATTATGAATGGACCATTGGATTTAGCTGCTAGATGACCATAACGGCCTTCAGAATAACTAGTTTACCGAAATTTGCTCTTCACCTCTCTGCCATCCTTACACTACAATGACCTTTCTAAAGCAGTGGCTGAATCCTGTTACCTACTGACAAATAATCTCTAGCAGCTTCACACTGCCTTTAGGATCAACTTCAAATTCCTCATCCCGGCATAAATGGTCTTTCTCAATCTGGCCCCAGTTGACATTTTAACCCTCTTTTATAGCCACTTTCCCCAAAATGACATCTAAATTCCAGCTGCCCTTGCACACCCATTTTTCTCCCCGTTCCCTTCTCCCACACTTCTGCACAGGCTCTGTCCTCTGAAAGCCCTCCCCTCCCGCCCTCCACCTGAACCTCTCCTCCTCATTCTTCAAGGCTCCCCGTGAAAATCATCAACACTCTGCTCCTACCGTCCTTCAGGACAGAACTGATTCCCATTTAATCCATATTTCCCTAACATGTCGTGCGTACTTCCAAGTATGCTACTCATTAGGTTATATTATAACTTTCTATTTGTGTGTGTATACATATGTGTGTGTGTGTGTATAATTTCCACCATTAGACTACGTGCTCCTTCAGCAGAGTAACCTTGTTTTGTTCATTGTTATACTCTGAGAGTACTGTTATGCTCTTCCTTGACATGGTTCCTATTAACCAACAGAGATATAATACATTCTTTAACTTGAAAGCATCAACATAGGCATTCAAAGGAGGAGAAGATGAATCTGAGCAGGGGTAAATGAAATCTCTTAATAGAGGATGACAGGTGTAAGAGATGGGGAACAAATGAAAATTCCCAGCCCTCTTTGATCTGGAGTATTTTGTAAGCTTCTTTAAGGTTGTCTTTTTCTTAGATAAGCTAGACTGCCAATTTTCTCCAGAAGGAAGAGGTCAACGTGGCTTATGAAAGACCTTCAAGAATGT
Source organism: Carollia perspicillata (assembly GCA_004027735.1). Taxonomy (NCBI): domain Eukaryota; kingdom Metazoa; phylum Chordata; class Mammalia; order Chiroptera; family Phyllostomidae; genus Carollia; species Carollia perspicillata. The sequence goes on from PVKM010034329.1 coordinate 5,347, forward strand.
CTACAAGAGGGCGAAAGAAAGGACACACAAGGGCAGGGAGGGAAGTTGTGAAAGCAACCTCCTAAAATATGACTGTATTAAGTTTTAAACTTTTTTTTAAATTCCCTAGAGACTTCTAAAGAGGACAAAAGTATATACTTATACCTGATAGAATGTAGGTTAAAGAAAACACTAGATCCATATACAAAAGCATGACTTGATAGAGCAGAGTAGTTCAGACAACAGCAGAACAAATACAGGAAGGACAGAGGTGGGACTACTAACATGCACTGAGCACCTACTAGGTGCCTAACACTGTGCTTGGTGCTCTACATTCATTACAAAGGTAATGGGTATGACCACACTGAAAGGTAGATAGCATTACCCACACTGTCAACATGACGAAACTGTCCAGGTCATGCAGCAAGGAAGGAGTACAAATTGCCACCCAACCACAGTTTTGTGTGTTCCTGTAAGACCCAAGGAAGGGATAAGAGGTACCAGAAATGAATAAGCATTAGTCATCCCTATTTAAAATGGGTCCATTGTTAAGAAAGCACTTTGCAGAATTTGGTAGCTCAGTAAGGCAAGTGACAGATCAAGGAAATGAAAATTCAGTGTTGCTGAAACAAGGAGCTCATGGAAAAAAAATGGCTATAGAATAGTGGGGGTTTTGTTCTGGTTTTGTGTAACAAGCCATTAAAAAGGAATTAAAAATCTATTCACTCTCATTCCCTACGGGACTTGGAACATGAGAGAGAGAACCTTCTCTTGGAAATGAGTTAGGTAGCATGCAGTCCAATAACAGGGGTGGGCCCAAATGACCACAGAACTCCCTGCCACAATGACATGATGACATCTCTGTTTCTTGATGACAGCTCACAAGAACCAGAGTTAATCAGCTCCAAATGGAGTCTGAGCCGGTCCCTTCCTAGATGCCCTCACTCCTTCCATCCAACCACCCCCCTGTGGAGAAAGCCAAGAGCAGAAACAGATGTGAGCAGATGAAAGATGAAACGGTGGCTCCAAAGCCACTAGAGGGAAGCTTCCAGAGATAATCATCAACACAGAGGAAACACATACGATTTGTTTCCTCGGAAAAAAGAGCAGAAGCCATAAGCCAGACAGTCTTGGTGTGGAATCCAGGCTCTGAAACTTGCTCTCGGTGTGGCCTCGGGCAATGGGCTTACCCCTCGGAGTCTCAGTGTCCTCATCTGGAAAACTAAGCCAATGTCCTTCCTTTCATTGGACTGTTGTGAGGATTAGATAGCGTGTATCTTCTGCCAGGTCGGTAGTAAGTCCTTGGTGTATATTAGGTCCCTTCCATCCCCATTCTCTGAGAAAAGCAGGTCATTTGCCACCCGAGTAGCAAAAAATCTATGTCTCCAAGAGGGAACATGTCACCTCTTTAGTGATGACAACCTGAAGCTCACAAAATAAAGAGCAACCTCTGCAGGCCTCCCACTGATGTAGAGATAAAAGGCTGGAGTGGGTCATGAGTGCCGTTGTTTGCTTTGTGTGGACACCCATTGACAGCCTTAGAATGGAGAGATCACAGGCCCATCGAGCCCATTCTTCCTGGTGTGTGATCCGACCCACTTGTCTCTTTCAATTTCAGGGCCTGTCTCCGCAGGGCCTGCCTACAGGCACACACACTCTCCTTCCTTCTGCTGCTCCTGTCAGGGGCATCATTCCCATTTCAGTCTCAGGAACTGAAAGAGCTCTCAGCTAAGCCACTTTACCTTCTGAACCCCATGGATTTTCTGGGGATCAGCAATTCTCCAGATTCAAAGTAGCTACCAGCCTGAGGTGCTTCAAGTGAAACCAAGAGCAGGGACTTGACTACAATGTGCAATGTCTCAAGGTGAACACATCTGTCGTGTCTATTACTATATCTTCAGAGCCTGGGACAATCTCCAACACGTCCCAGATCCCTGTACATAAAGGTGAAGTGAATAATTTATCACGCAATCCGTGATATGGCATCGATCACAGCCCATCTCCTACTCCATCCTACAAACTAGTACAAAGTCTGTCTTATGGGCAACACACTATGCTATATACTGCAGAGGATGGAGGAATAACAGACACAAAGTTCCTGACCTAAGGCATTTTCAGGGCAAGAAAAGAGATACACACTTGTACAGCTACATTCAGTGGAAGTCGAAATTGGTCTGACACCAGGTTGGCTGAACACTCTACCTATTGTTTCATGTGAGTCTCCCGGAAACCCTGCAAGGCTGACATAGATTTTTAAAAATGAGTGATTTCTAAACCAGGGTAAAGGATAGGATTACTCTCCCTGAAAATTTTTACAACAGGTAGTATTTGATCTGGCTAATTTTAGTAGGTGAAGAAGGCAAAAGGTTTTTCAGGCTGAAGAAGCAACATGAGAAAACACAGTTGGGCTGAAATTGCCTGTGATGTTGCAGGAGCAGAGTTTGTTAAGGCTAGAGCTTCAGGTGCACGGAGAAGGAGAAGGAGACGGAGACCTAGACTGGGGTCAGATAATTATGTTTTTAAATACCAGCTGTACAAATTTCCTACTGTTGCTGTAAATTATCACAAATGCAGTGGCTTTAAACAACACAACGGTATTATCTTACAGTTTTGGAGACCAGAAGCCCAAATGAGTGTCCGTGGCGAAAATCAAGGTGTTCACAGTGCTATGTTCCTACCTCCCCTGTGGAAGCTCTAGGGGAGAATCTGTTTTCTTGCCTTTTCCAGCTTCTGGAGGCTGTACTCGTTCTCTTCCTCGTGGCTCCCTTCCGTCTTCAAAGCCAGAAATGGCTAGTTGAGTCTCTCACATCACATCACTCTGGCTCTGACCCTTCTGCCTTCCTCTTCCCCACGTAAAGATCCTTCTGATTACATTGGGCCCAGCCAGACAACCCCAAATCATCACTTTATCTTAAGCCCAGCTGATTAAAACCTTACTTGCATCTACTATCTTAATTCCCCTTTGCCATAACCTATTAACAGGTTCCAGGAATTAGTACTTGGGCAACTTTGGGAGGCCATTACTCTGCCTACCACACCTGGTTAAAGAGTTTCAACTGCACTCCGGAGATAGCATGGAGCTGCCTAATGTGCTTCAGCAAGTGAATGATTCATTGGCACCTGCATTTTGAAAACAAAACTGTCTACAATGTGAAGGGTGGATCAGTGAAGACGAACAGCAGGGGACCCAGGGAGAAGGATATTGCAATAGTCCAAACATAAGAAATAAGAGGTCTGGATTGAGGCTATGGCAGTGGGAAAGGAAAGAAAAGAAGAAAGGGGGTAAAACTATGAAAGTTTTTACTAAAAATCACAAATAGAGCATAATAGAAATGAGCAGAGTCAAAAACGACTCCAAGGTTTTCAGGAAGTCAGTGTGTTTCATTGCATTTCCAAGGCCTGGGCTTCAAATCAGCCCCAGCACTCACACGGGGCCACCTATGTGTTCCCACATCCCACACCCCAGGTTGGTTGGATGAGTTTCTGACTTATTTCCCCTCAATCTATACATTCTTCCTTTCTTGAAATGCCTCATGGCCAAAGGTGTCTCCCTGCCCCATCCTGCTCTTGCCCATCTGCCTAAGGACTGAAAGGCATGTTTGTCACCACCTGCCTGAACTTCTGAGAATCTTCTTCCCTGAATGAACATTGTTTTGTCCTCACCTATACATCTGGTCACTTCTTGGGCTCCTTGCACAAACCACCTGCCTGGAGCTCACTTGTGGGTCGCCCGGATTCCCATATTCTTCCTTAATTGGCTTTGTTCTAGGTCTTAAGCCAGGACAGCAGAGAATTGGGCCATGACAGCCCTTCGCCTGTTATTCTTCCTTAATTGGCTTTGTTCTAGGTCTTAAGCCAGGACAGCAGAGAATTGGGCCATGACAGCCCTTCGCCTGTTACGCCACATCCCAAGGCATAACGGATGAAGGGCTATGTATGCCATTTGTGTGATGGGAAGTGGGAAGGGGATATAGAGTTTAATCTGTTCAAGCTCTTGATCAAAACTCCAGAGGTCGGTACCATATATCATAGTAAAAGGGCCATCCATTCAAGCAGAAGAGTGCTCATAAATCCCAGGCATTAGAGGTAGAAAATATTTAGGGTATAATCAGGGCCTTGCCAGACCCAGAGAAGAATTGCTCCCCTTCCGTTTTTTGCAATGGACAGCATTCCTCTAGCAGCCACACCAATATTTCCGGTGGAAAATTATCTGGATAGCCTAAAATAACACAAGCCTGGATTTTGTCTCCATATAACTCACTGGAAAGGAGCAGAACTTCCAGGGGCTGATGGTGGATGATTTAAGAGCCCTCTCTCATGTAACCTAAGACATAACAACAAAGAACACATAATTTATTTGTATTGATTCACCAGCACACATTTGATCATATCTCCTTGTCCTTCCTTTTACTAAGAATCTATGGCCACGGTCCTGAAAAATATATCTTTTGCAAAATGTCTTGTAAAAATTCAGTTCCTCACATATCTTGGCTACAGCCAAAGAGCCCAGGCCAGGGAGACTTGTCAAGGAAAAGGGGACAGGGAGCTGGCAGTCCTTTTTGTGTGTTGACTCTGGTCTAAACAATCTCCCTCTGTGATGTGAAGTAGAGAAGGTGATAGTGGGAATTAAAGCCTCTGTTCTGGGACAGGGACTGTCAGACAGACACACACACACACACACACACACACACACGACAGAAGAATCCCACAGAAATCAGAGACAGATCAGATTCCTGTTCTAGAGGAATAAGGAGCACAGTGGAGCTGACTGGATTCTGAGATGAAGAGAAGGAATAAAGAAGGAAGCAGAAACATGTTTGTACCTCATGCTAGCCTGAGACAGCATAAAATGCCCAGGTGTTCAGCACTGCTTCCATTTAACCTCCATTCAAGGTTATTTTATTCAAATAATCTTGCACTGAACATCTACTACATACTAGGCTCTGCTCCAGAAGCTACCGTAGGTTAGACATAGTTTCTTCTCTCCAGAGACTCTCAATCCAATAGGGGTAAAAGAGGCAAGTAGGCAAAGGGTTTATTGAATGTGATTTCTGTGCTAATAAGGGTACTTACTGCCCTAATTGAAGGACTTTGTCACTCATGACTCCATGGCATGGAGGCTCCTTCATTCCAGAATAGAAAAGAAAACAATGGGGAAAACCTAGAGAAATGGCTTTGCACTTTGACAAGCCTGGTCAACTCCTGCTCCTGCCACATCTCTGGGGAACACCATAGGACACAGCGATGTCAAGGCAAGTGACTTTCTGCTAGGTGTCCACTCAACACACTCAACATCAGGTCTAAAGTTCCCTGCACTCACCCACACATTGTATACATCATAGCCAGTAAAAATCCTTGACCCACAGAATCCATGAACATAATAAAATGTTTTTCTTTTACACCACTACTTTTGGGGTGATTAGTTATGCCGAAAAGGTACCCGAAACACCATTCATAAAACATGTGCAGCTTTTAAGGTTTATAGTATTATGCACGTGGAATTTTTTCTAGTAATTTATGTAGGCCTAATCTCCATACCTAGAATGTAAACCCCTGGAAGGAGCAGATTAAGAACCTTTCAGACATCGTCCCACAGGTATGCTATATCCCACATGTCCCAAAGAGTGTTCACCACTGCTCAAACCTGCCCCCTCCTTCTGGATGCTGCTTTTCAGAGAGGGTGCACTCATCCCTTCGGCTGTCCAAGCCAAATATCCGGGAGTCCTGCTCATACTTCATGCAAATCCATCTTGTTATTCTGCCTCTGATTTTCATATCGCCTTTCTGTGCATCCACACGACTTCTTCCCCAAGTTCAAACTCTCATTCTCTCTCATCAGCCTCAATGCACCTGCCTTCCAATTGGTCTCCCTTCATCTAATCACATAAAACCTGTTCTACAAGGTGCCAGGTTGCCTTCCCAACCTCCAAATATGGTCATGTTATTCCTCAAAATCCTCAATGACTCCCCATTTCCTAAAATGTAAAATCTAATGTGAATAGTGAGGTAAAAAGGCCTTCTCCACGTGGCCCTTGCCTAAGTCTCTATTCTCATTTCTAGTCACTAGCTTTTCGGTCTGGGGTTCTACTTTCTGAGTTACTCATCCAATCACAGAAAAGAGAAGTGATTTGCATGACTTCTTTCAATTGTCCCCAAAAGCAAGACGGTCAGGTTTAATCTCTCTGTATTTCTATCTCTATCTCTATCTCTCCCCACCTCTCTCTCCCTCTTTTTCTCTCCCTCTCTCATTTCCACTCACTCAATATTCCTATAAAACTCTCTCTAGAGTCTAGAGCTGTGTTCTCCAATGCCATAGCCATTAACTACACATGGTTATTTAAATAAGTAAAACTAGTAATTCAGTTTTCCCATCACACTAACCAGCCACATTTCAGGCATTCAACAATCACATCTGCCCCCTGCTATTTTCTCACCTAAAATGCAAACTATAAATACCCATTACTGATGTAGTGGAGAGCTAGCGTCTCCATGCTGCCAAGAATCCATGCCCTTTTGTCCTGGCAACAACGACCCTTTGGGAAACCAATTCTTCCCATGATGAGCCCTGTGGCATTGACCATGACATTGACCCTTCCCTCTGAGTAAGGGAAGGCTCTTTAGCCTAAGCCAATCACCCACCTCACCCCCATGGCACAATGATTGGTTCAGGGCAAAACATGTTTCCCTACTAGAGCAAATGATACCCAAGTTGAGTCTTGCTGGGGGCTCTAAGAAAGTGAAGTATCCTCTTTCTTCCTGAAGGAACATTGGGAGACCCACTTCTTCTAAACAAAATGGAAAATAGATGTGAGTTCTATCATGGCCCCCTTAAAGGGAGAGCCTAAAGTTGCTGAAGGACCACCATGCGGAACCTGAGGATGCAGCCAACACTGAGCAAGCCAGTATAGAAAAGCCAAAGGGATCTAAGTCCTTGATGACATCTTCTGAGCTGTCGGATCAACCTAGCCAGAAGCTATTAACCTCTAGTATTCCATGTAAAATCAGCCAAAAAAATCCTCCATTTTGTTTCAGCCTATTCTTGTTCTTAACTGTTGCACTTGAACTACTCTTCCCACTTTTTAAGGCTCCAATCAAAGTTACCTCCTCCACAAAGCCTACCCTGTCTCCTCCAGACAGGTTCTAGCACTCCTTTTATATGACCCTTGATGCATTCTAACATTGCGGCAATTCTTATTGCATTGTAATATTAACATTTTACCTTCTTACTACACTATGAGATATTTGAGAGAAAATTTTGAGCCTCTTCATCTTTATTACTAATAAACAAACGTAACCTTACCTGATACATATTGGATGTTTATATGCATGTGTTATAAAGTAAATTATAGGGTAAATAATAGCCAATTGATAGATTCCAGTTAATAATAATGGTAGTAGAAATATAAATCTACTTCTGGAGCCATTATTTCATTTAAACTTCACAATAATCTCATGAAATGTGACTATCATCATTCACATTTCTTTCAAAAATGAACCAGAGTCATGGAGAGATTAAGTAACTAAGCAAAGCCCCACAATACATACATGGCAGCACCTAATATATTCTTCCTCTAAAAAACATATGGGTGTTCCCTCCCGCTGTTTTATATTCTACCTCCTTGCTAATTAAGGTGTCAATTAACTCAGCAATTTCAGCATCACTAAAGTTATCACGGCAGTCCAGTACCCACTAAAATCTCCCCTGGAATCTCCTCAAGGCTAAGTTCAAAATAAACCCAACAAAATCCTCAAGACAGAACCACAGACTCAACCTCAAACCAACTCTTTATGCTAATAAGGTCGGTGGTCAAGGAATACACACGGACCTGCAAGTCTAGTTTCATAGCTGTGTGAATGACCCCAGCTCTTTGGGAGTGAAGACCAGGACAGTTCCTCCACATGCAGTTCCTCCCACCTCTCTAGTCTCCTGATGAAATCCAGGTTCCCCCACATTCCAAGACACACTCCACCCTGTTTATTCCTCCAGGCCACCTACCCGGCAAGGCTCAGGTGGCAGGTTCATGAAGCAATAGGACTATCACAATTGCTAACTAAAAATTGAAATACCATGCTTGAGCAGCGTCTCTTAGGTGCCCAATGAATAGTAGTTTCACTTCATTTCCTGGAAAGAAAATTGACTGGTCATATTCTCCCTCTAACACACAGCTCCCGCTTGGCCAGGTCTTGCACGTGGCTTCTTTGAGGCAGCAGTAAAACCACATTCCATGCAGGTAAACATGCCAAGGGCACAGTCCCCAGCAGAAAGTCCTTGGGGTCAAGGTGGCACCTAGTTCAGTGTTTCAGTAAAAAAACATCTGCTCTGAGCTTAGGGGAATTTCTTAGGGGAATAAATATACACTGCCCCAGAAGACTAGGAGCTGGGTCCACTCAGGTAGGTGCAGAAATGCTCACCCAGGATCTGGTCAAAGTGAAATCTTGAGTGTCTGGGCTGAAGTAGCAGCCTCCCTCCAGCCTCTGGCAGCTGGGTTCCCACTAGGATTGGTCTGCACCCAGAGGCAGCTCCCTCTCAATAACTGGGCTGGGGGCTGTAGGCTGTAAGGGCTCTGTTCCTCCCCAGACCCGAACCATCTGTTGGAACCTCCAGAGAAGGCCAGATGGCATGACCGCCTCTTGGAAAGTTGGATTTATTTCCACAATTCCAGTGGCTCAAGACAACCAGGAACTATATGATCAGTCTCTCTAGAAGTTATTGTCCAGAGGAAGGGCCGGGGCAGGAAATTTGGGTGTAGGGCTAAGGTGGTGGAGCTACACCACAACTAATGATTCCCAAATGTGTATTCCCAGCCAACCTGAATGAGGAGGATGAATCTCCCAATTTTAGGGCCTTTATGCATTCTAGATCCATGGTTCAGCTAGAGTCCAGCTTCCTTTTTACACACGGGCACCATTCAAGTTATCCAGTAACCTCTGATTCTGATTAACCCAGCCCCAAACAGCATGAGATGGAGCACGAGCAAGATCATGACCAAGGGCAGGACCAGATACCCAATATGGCATGATGCAGGCATGGGGGCCTACAAGCCACCATTGACAATACATTCTTTTGCTGCAAGGTAGACCCACATCATAGACTCACACCTACACCAGACAGCCAAAACCTGCATAAAACTGCCCCCACTGGATGTGAGGAGGATGCAGTCCTCAGAACACTGGGCAAGGCCCCAACTCCTGGGCTCTCCCACAGTGGGTCTGGAGCAGGAGGTAAGTCTAGCAGCACTACATGGCTGCATCCCAGCACCTCAGTCAGGGCCTGGAACAAATGTTTGTTGGCCAAATGAATGCAAGACCAAAGCGACAATGAGCTCCCACTGTGTATACTATTCAACAGAAAAGAAACCCCATGGAGACTAAATGTATAGTAGTGAAGGCCCATATCCTGAATGCAAACAGCCCTGGGTTCAAATGCCATCACCCCACTTCCTGTGCACCCCTGGGCAAGTTTTATGAACCTGGAACCTCCCTTTCTGTCTCTGTCACAGGCACGCTGACCCACCTAGGGCTGCGATGAGGAACAGAGAAGAAAACAGTCTACTGAAAACTCAGTGTCAGCACACAGAAAGAAGTTGGGCCACGCTAGCTGTCATTAGAATTGGCTCCAAAAGGTTCCATTTCTCTTAGAAGGTGGAGGAGAAAAGGGTGAGAGGTAAGTGACAGGGGGGTGGAAAGTGGAGAGAGACAATTCTAAGTGGCACTAATTTAATGTTGCAAACAACCCTCCAAACTGGGTTCTGTTCTCCCTAACATCCAGTGAGGAAGCTCAGGCTCAGAGAGGCTAAGAAACCTCCACAAGCTATACAGAACAGAGCTGGGTGTTGAGTCCAGGCCAAACCTCAAAGCCCATGCTCTTTTCTCAACACGAGGTGGTTTTTAAAAGCTCCTGGTGGATCTAGACGGTGACCTGAGCAGCAGCCAGGCCATGGGTACAGCTAAGAATCTTCCAAGCTCACAAACTTCCTGCCCATTGACAGACCCGAGACAGGTGTATTTGTGAAATGGGCAATAGACTGGAGATAAAGGGCAAATTCAAGAAAAACCATTAGACAAGTGATGCAGCTCAGTTCTGCCTTTCCTTATGTTAGGAACAATAACAATTCGTTAGTCTAAGACCCAAAGCTGTGCCTGTAGGCAGAGGTATCTAAAAGCAAAGAATGTGTATCTTGTATGTGAAGAAAACTAGAGTGAACCAGTGCTAAAAGAAAAGAAGAGAGAGAGAGAGAGAAAGAAAGAGAGAGAAAGAGGGAAAGAAAGAAAGA
>PVKM010034330.1:0-15648 GCA_004027735.1 Carollia perspicillata
AGAGATAAAAGGGAATGCAGGGCTCTATCCGAGTGCTCCCTCCACTTTGCCCCCTAACGCTTCTCCAGCCCAGAGAGCCTGGACCTACCTCCCCACTCATTTCACAGATGGGAGCCATAGCCTGGGTACCTGAGCTCAAATAGCTCTGCTGCCCTCACAGCCCACCCAGCGCTCCAGTGCCGCCTCCTAACCTCGTCCCTCCCCCTGGCGGAGCACCCAGCTCCACAGCAGGTGAAACAGAAGAGAAACAGTCTTACTTCTCGGTGTCGGTGGGAAGGGAACTCGGGATGGTGTTGCTGGGTTCCTCACTCCTCGGAGAAGTCCCAGACTAGCACAGAGAGCCGCCTCCAGAAGGCGGTTCTTAAACCCCTGGGGAACGCAGGAGGCTGAAATGTGCCAGCCAGTGACGGCCTCTTTGCGTTCCTGTTTATTCTGGTATCAATAAAAAGGAACTGTTACTATAGTAACGAGTATTTCACTTGGTGCTCAGCCACTTCCACAATGCAGAACACGGTGTCCAAGCCACACGTTGGAGAGACACAAATAAACACCTATTCTGTTAGACTGTTGCGGAATGAGAAACATGCCAAGCTTTGTTCTGAGCAGGCAGCTCTCTAGAGGCATTTCCCTTGTTTCTAACGCAAGGGTCGGCAAGAGTGCAGTCCCGCACATCCCTGATGCAAAGGAAGCCAGACTTCCTGCTGCCAGCCAGGAACTTCTGGGGTGTAAAAGGGAGGGGAAAACAACACTGGTCAGCTTTTGACCACCCACTGATGGGTCCAAGGCTGCATATACATTATTTATTGGATACCCTGAACTTCATCTGAACTTCAGAGGCACCAACATGCCCAGGAGAGAATGTGGGGAAAGGGAAGCTCCAGGCACCTGGGTCAGCCCTGGCTTAGGCACCAGCCCCTTTAGCAGCCAGTCGGTGCCCCCGAGGCTTGGTTTCTGTGTTTGTCAAATGGGGAGAATAACAGGGTGATTGGGAGAAAACATAGATGAGATGACATTAGTGAAAGCGATTAGTCAGTGCTCAGCACCTAGGACTTTTCCTGCAGAGAGAACTGGACTGGATGTGACCTGAGGGCAAGGCCCCAGCATGTAGGTAGGGCCCGGAGGGGTATGCAAGTCATAAGTCCTGGCTCAGTGAGCAAATGTGTTGAAGCAAAAAGAAAGAATGCGTGTAGATGCCAGAGGCCGACCTCGGTGCTTACAGATAATGGAGGCGTTCTCCTAATTTCAGAATCAGTGTTCACTGGAAAATGTGGAAGTGTTTTCTAGCTTTTTATCATTACCCTTAGTCCCCCAGTGAGGAAGCTGGCATCTACCAGTTAAACTTGGCCTTCTTCCCCCCTTTACTTTCTCACGAAGAGTCTTTTTGTCTGGAAGGTGATGAAGCTCAGGACATATACCGATCATGAACAGGGGCATTAAAAATGCAATTTCTGCCTCTATTATTCATTTAATCAACATTTATTGAGCACCTACTATTTCTGGCACTGTTCCAAATGCTAGAGCTACAGTATGAATGGGACAGATGGTATCTCTGTGCTCAAATAACCTGCACATGCAGGGGCCAGGCAAATAAGACAAGAAAATACTGAGCTTTGATGAGCGCTAGAATGAAAGTAAAACTGGGTGCGGCGAAGGGAGGGTCTGGAGCTTAGAAAGAGTGGACACTGAGAAGGCGACACTCTATGGAGGCCTGAATGGTGAGCAGACACAGGCGAAGACTGTCCACATAGGAGAGCATCGTAGGGAGTAAGATGAGCTTGTGGAAAGCTCCCAGTGTGGGAACGAGCTTGGCGTGGTAGAGGAGGGCTGGTGGGGCTGGAGGGCTGGGCCTGAGGAGGAGGTGGGAGACAGGGCTGACGAGGGGCTGGGGGCAGGTTGGGCATGTCCTGGGAGCCTTGGCCAAGCTGACCCTTCTGGTGACACTTAGAGATCACGAGTGCTCAGGTAGAAAGTAATTTTTTTTTGCAAACCATGAGTGTTCCTTTTTGTTTCTTCTACCTAAATTCTGCTTCTCTTGAGGTACTTTGAATGGTACCCTCCCCCAGCCTTCCATCCTGCTGTGGCTTAATTTCACTAAATTCTGACATGGAGGACAACATCTAAATTCTTGTCAAAGCACTTTTCTCGCCTCTGGTCCCACCCCCTTGCTGTGCTGCTGTGCAAATGATTCTGTGGACATTTCCCGGGGCCCACAGTGACTTTTCTGAATCATTTCCAGTGCCTGCTGACTGCTGGAGGGATACCAGGAATCCCGGGGGGTGGGGTGGGTAACTGCCGACAGCTCTGCTCAGCACCGAGAGAAGACAGAGCCCCGCAGTCCAGCTCCCTGCAGAGGAGCAGGCCCCGTCAGGTCAGTCCCCATGTCCACATGGGGTCAGCATGACCTCCAAGCCTACTCTGTGTTCCTTTATTGGAAGACTCTGATGGTGGTTCCGGAGCCTTGGAGGGCCAGCGGAATCGTGCAGAAACCCTTGAGGTTGGGAGCCATTTTCCCCAGGCGGCTGGGACTGGCTGTACTTCTTCCGCTAAAGCTCTTCTCGAGGTTCAACTCGTGTACAAAACCATCAGGCTCACCTGCCAGGCTGCCAGCCTGAGGGCCGGGCCCCCCTTATCGTCCTTCATATTCCTGTCCCAGTACCAAGGTGCTTAGTACCAACTGTCGACTTGCAGACACCAAAAGCATTGACATCCTTGAGCTTGTTAAAGGGCCATCTTGCTGTGTGTGTCCATGTGTGTCCATTTCCTCAGACATACCCCGTCAGTGGGAGGTTTTGCTACACCCCACAATACCATACAGTCAACAGCATGCCTATTGACCCAAAGAGATGTCCACTTCATGTTTAGTGAGAAATCAAACTGCAAGACCACAGGTGTAATAACTCTCCCTTTTTTCCAAGATAAAATGGCACAGTTGACCCTTGAACAACGAGGGGGTCAGGGGCATCGATCCCCTGTGCAGTCGAAAGTCTACTTCTAACTCTTGACTCCCCCAAAACTAGGAGCCTATTGTTGACCAGAGACCTTCCTGATAACACAAACAGTAGATTAAAACATATTTTTGTGTGATGTGTATTATATATTGTATGCTTACAAGAAAGAGAGGTAAAGAGAAGAGGGCGTTATTCATAAAATCACAAACGAAAGAAAAGTACATTTACAGCATCTGTTGAAGCAGATTCACCTATGGCGGACCTGCGCCGATCAAGCCCATGTTGTTCCAGGGTGAACTGCGTGCACACAGAGAGCCAGCCTGCAGGCACAGACGCTTGGCGGCTAACCGAGGTCAGTTCCAGACCACTGTGCCGCAGCCGCCCTCACTGGGCCTCTCTAGAGTGCGTGTCCAAGTGGGGCTGCTGGGCCGTGCTCCTGGGCCGCTGCCTCAGAACCTGTGAGGGAGGGGCCTAGGAATCTGGACTTCTGACATATGCCCCTGGGGATGTGTTTCTAGTCGGGACTTTGAGAACCACTATTCTGTGGCATAAAGTTACAGGCCTTTCTCCTTTGTCACTATATTTTTGTAATGGTTGTGGCTTAAAAAAGACACACGAGCATAGATTTCTTTTGCTATCAGAAAAAAAAGTCATGAAGATTAAATACATGAAAAAGAGCAGCCTTTTCCAACTAACTATGGTGATGATGCACACCTGATGCAGTCATGCTCCTCGTGAACGCTGGAAAGTAGGGCCTCCTGGGAAAGCGAGCCTTTTAGCAGTTCACTTCGTGCAGGGCCAGCTTCAACCGCAGTTGCCGCCTGCTGCCTCGGTCTGTGCGGCTTTCCCTGGAGGCCCCTCCTTCCTTCTGAAGGGAAGGACTCTGGTGCACTGAGGGCCTGGGCATCAGAGTCACTCCTCGGAGGACTGAAGGGGGATCCAGGTGCTGCACACATCCCTCTCACACTCCCTTCCTGCCCCGCTGAGGTCTGTGTGTTGGAGAACAAGAGGAGCAAAAGGAAGAAGCAGTGCGGACCTCGAGAAGCCGTTGTGAGTGGGAGCTGGGCAGTCTTCCCGCATCTACACTGGGCTGTGGCTGCAGCTTGCATTAAAACACTCCAAAAACATCTTTCCTTTCATTTTTGCCCTTTTTCTCCAAGCCGACAGGCGCCTGGAGCAGCTTATCGGGGCCCACAAACATCAGACAAGAAGTTTCCATGGCAACTCAAAACTTCCTTCCCAGCCCTGTATTCATTGTAATTCTCCAAGGCCACTTTTCAAAGCCTCAGTGAGGGTTTGGAGAGCCACCCACACAACAACCCTAGGATCCAACCCCCCCCGCCCCCAAGTGTTGGGCTGAAAGGACTTGGGGGGAGAAGCTGTGTTGGCAGAAAAACTTGTCATGGGATCCGCAGAGAGATTATAAAAGTAATGAGAGTTGCCTTTACAACAAGTTTGAACCAGGAAGAATTTACCCGGTGGAGGGATTTCAAGTGTGAAAACAGGAAAGTGCAAGGGAGTGGGGAAGAACTGAGTCTTGTTTCAGAAAGCTGGCTGTCAACCCAGCTGCAATTAGGCACAGTCAATCTGGCCTCTGAGCCACAGGCGGGCCCTGGGACACCCCCACCCCAGCACAGTTCAACCCACTTGTAGTCAGACAGGAGATAGACAGTGGGTCTAGGTATGGAGAGAGGGATGTGTGTGAGGGTGAGGGGGTGCGTGTGTGTGTGTACAGGAGAACCTCGGCAGACCATAGCTTGTCAAGCCAAGCAAAGTTCCATGAGTCCTGGCAGTGGGGTTGTCAGACAAAGCAAATAAAAATGCAGTGTGCCCAGCCCTGGCTGGTTGGCTCAGTTGGTCGGAGCTTCATCCAGCACATCAAAAGGTTACAGGGTCAGGGTCAGGGCACACACCTAGGTTGCAGATTAGATCCCTGTTTCTCTTACACATTGCTGTCTCTCTCTCTCTCTCTCTCTCTCTTTCTCTCTCTCAAGTCAATGAAAATATCCCCAGGTAAGGATTAAAAACAAAAAAATGCAGCATGCCTAGTTAAATGAGAACTTCAGATAAGCAATGCATAATTTCTTAGACTCTAAATTATTATTGGTTGTATATCTGAAATTAAAATCTAAGTGGGTGCTCCGTACCTGGGGACCTTACTTGGCAGTAAGGATGGAGGCTTTGGCTGCCCCTCTGGCTGCAGAGGGGAAGTACAGTCGATGATGCCCACGGGCGCCTGGGGAGGGGTGTCTCTGTGCAGCTCAGACGCGCTTTCCTCCCTGCCAGGAGCCTGGCCTGAGCTCCAGATAGGATGCTGGTAACGAACCGCAGGGGGACCTTCAGTAGAGCACTGCAGAGCCCACCAAGCACAGCCAAGCATGAGTGATTCCCCGAGGTGACCCTCCCAGCTCAGCGGCTCGCCGTCTGGGCTCTGGGGCCAACACAGACACTACTCCTGGCTCCACGGCCAGACAGCTAGGTGAACTTCAACTCCCCATGTCCTCATCTCTCAAACGGGGCAGACACTCTTCAGAGGAATAAGGGAGATACAGCATGGGAAGTCCTTTAGACAGTGCCTGCCCTGGAGTGTGGCTCCGAAGAGGTAGCTGGTATCTCAATAACCCATCTAAAAGCATTAACGATTTTCATCCAAGTGAAAAAGGGGGATCAAAGACTAGAGTCCGTAGGATCTCAGCAACGTGAAACAAACACACTACCACCGCACGAACTACGCACAGCAGAGACGGGAAGGAGGCGTCCCTATTGTTACCAGTGGCTGCTTATGGTTAGTAGGATTCTGGGTAAGGTTGCCCTTTCTTTATTCTCGATTTCCCACATTATTCATGGTAAGCCTTTAAGGTAGTCATGGTAATACTTTAATATTAAGAAACTATTTTAAAATAATTTGGAATAGCCCTGGCTGGTGTGGCTCAGTGGATTGAGCACGGGCTGTGAACCAAATGGTCACTGGTTCGATTCCCAGTCAGGGCACATGCCTGGGTTGTGGGCCAGGTCCCCAGTGGCAGCCATGTAAGAGGCAAGCACACATTGATGTTTCTCCCCCTCTCTTTCTCCTCCCCTTCCCCTCTCTCTAAAAACAAACAAACAAACAAACAAACAAACAAAAAAACAAAAACAATAATTTGGGATGACTTTTTCTCAAAAGTGCCATATTACTTTGGGAGCATGACTTGAGGTTACTGCACGGAAATGGCTGCCAGCCTGGGTTTGGTTCTACAACCCTGTCTTTGGAGGCTTCTGCAGGTGGTGGGGGCGGCTCTTGCCTCTTCACTAAATGGCCCAGTTGGCTCCTCACTCCCCCCCTTCTCCTTGCTCTTCCTGGTGTGAGACGGCCAGGGCACACAGCCTATCCCCGACTGGCTGCATGACCTTAGGCAAGTCATGTTACCTTCTGAGCCTCAGTTTCCTCATGCTTAATGAGGTAAGGGTTAATACTACTTACCTCCCTGAGAAGAGGGCATATCTGTTTTATTTGTTGGTACATGCCTGTGCCTTGCACGGGGCCTAGTACATGATAGCAGTCAGTGAACATTGGTTGGAAGATTAAATGAATGAAGTCCATGAGATGTCCAGCATTTGCAGAGAGAGCAGCAATAACAAGTGACCAGAAACCACTTGCCACTGTTACTACTATTCTCAGAAGGTGTGCAGACTTTGGCATAGATGGACCCAAGTTCGAATGTGTTTTCTACCCTGTAGTGGGATGGAAAGTGTTCCCTAGCAGGGCCATGTGCAAGTTGCTTAAGCTCTCTGAGCCTCAGTCAGCTTATCCATTAAATGGTGATGGCAACTAGCAGTGACCTTGTAGGGCTGTGAAGACAGAATGAGCCAAAGGCACAGTGCCTAGCACAGAGTAAGTGGCCCCAGTCACAGGCCTCTGCTCTCTTCCTGGCTGTGTCGCTGAGTGCAGCGCAATTACTAGGCAAGCTTGTGGCCCCTGGACGACTCTAACGAGTCTGCTAGTTGGATCCGGTCGCCAGCGAAAAATGCTGCGTTTGGAGCGAGGCTCACAGCTGCAGCTCCAAGTTAGAGGAAACAGCGTTTCAGATTAGAGACTCTCTCTCGTTTCGGGGAGAAGATAGGAACTGGGTGGGGAAGCCGCTGGGGCTGGGATTCGAAATCCGAGTCAGACCGCTCCTGGCGGTCTGACAGCCCGGCTCAGCCACATTTAGGACCCTCCCCCAGGAGGGCGCCGCCGGCCCGCAGTCTTGGCCGACTTAGAGACCCAAAGTTCCGTCGTCCCGAGCACTAGCTCCACGGCGGGGTCTCCCCGGGCAAAGCCGGTCCAAGTGCCAAAGGCAACCGGTCCCTCCGCGGACGGCTCGCCGGGGGCCCGCGGACGCGCCTCTCGCTGCCGGCCCCAGGGGTCTGCGGGCAGGACTGCAGTGTGGGGGCGCCCTTGCCCCGGCAGAGCGCCACCGCCCCGGAGCCCGGGCCCCCCGCGCTCTCGGGTCGCGCACCCCTCAGTGGCGGGCGCCCACGGGAGGCTGCTCTCCGCCTTCCCTGAAAGTCTCTCGCAAGCGCCAAGTCCGGAAGAAAACGCCCCAAACGCTTACCGCGGTTTTTTTTTCTTCTTATTTCTACATTCCTGTGTTTTCCAAATTATTTGGAAAACTTTCAATGATAGCGGTGAGTGTTACGTTTTGTTTCGTTTTCCTAAATAAAAAAAAACTCTTATTGTCCTGAGTAGAAAGGTAATGTGTACTTCAAACAATCAAAAAGGGAAATAGGAGAAAACACACGGCACCCAACTCCCACCCTAAAACACGACCGCTGTTGTGTTTCCCTGCAAATCTTTCTCTCCTTAGATGACACGTATGGAAGCAAGGTTGTCGTTTTCCAGTAACTTGCTCCCTCCCGTTCCCCCGGCTAACGTGACACCGGCCCACCCCGGGCTCCTCGGCGCCCCGCGGAGCGCGCCTGGGGTCTCACCCACTCTCCGCTCCCAAGTCTGCGCACTCCGTGCGTCTCCGCTCACGAGACCGCCCAGGGGGGGGACGCTCGCAGGGCTCTTGTCGCCAGGAGAGGGGGAGGGGGGAAGAGAGAAGACCCCCGAAAGTACGACGAAAAGGAATGAAAGACAACAAAGAAGAAAGAAAAAGGTGGTTAAGAAGAATGAAAGGAAGGAAAAAAGGAAAGGAAAGGAGGGAAGCAGAGCGATGAAAGACCAAAGCGCGGGGCGCGGGCCGGCGGGCCGGCGGGCCGGGGGCCGAGCTCGGAGCGCCCACCAAGCCCTCTTCGAGCTCCTCCCAGTGGGAGGCCTGGTGGCCTTGCCCCTACTTACCCGACCTGAGCAGCACCGCCCGGTAGAGTCCCGTGGCCTCGGCGGGCCCCCGTGCCCGCTCGCCCAGCCTCTGCGCCATGCTCCCGTGCCCCTGACTGCGGAGCGGGCGCTGCGGGCCGGAGCGCACGGTGGAGCGCAGTCCGCGGCCGGAGAGTCTCCGCGGCCTTGACGCGGCTCCAAGGCCAAAACCCCGCGGCGGATCAGGTTACCTCAGGGATCCGGCGCAGAGGCGCCGCTGGGGGAGGGACAGGGGGTGAGGGCAGGGGTAGGTGTCCCCGCCCAGGCAGCACGCAGGGCGCAGGTAAGCGTCTGGTGTGGGGACTGCTGGCCCCGCGCGCGATTCCAGGTCCAAGGCTAGAACCGGGTGCCTTGAGTTCCAGCTTTGGTCTCCTACCTACTCCTTTCCCCTGGCCGCTGGCCTAGTTGAATGCCACAAGCAGGTGTGGGGGCCTGAAGCGCCATCCTTGGGATCGGATCCCAGCGCCACCAATCAACAGCTATGTGACCCTAATGATCTAATTACCTGACCTCGCAGAGTCTCAGTTTTCTCATCTGTAAAATAGGTTCTTATCTCACAGGGCTGTGAGAGTAACTGATAAATCTCAGAACAGTGGCTAGCACAGAATGAACAGTGGATACTGGTGTTTTCCAAAAAGTGTTCCAAGGCATCCTGGGGGTGGGTGGCAATGAGAAGCAGGGGACCTCACTGAGGGAAGAAGGTTGGGTGGGAAGCCTGTGGACTCCACAGATTGGTTTCTCTGGCTTTGTGGAATCTCCTTAACGGTAGAGATGGGGGGACCAACCAAAAGGGTCTAAAGGTGGTGGGGCAAAGTCAACCAGGCGGACTTGGAAGACACAAGAAACTGACAATTTTGGTTACCTACTGTATGTCTAGTCTGTGTTAAGAAGTCTAGTCTAAAACAGACAAAACACTAAGGTTTACTGTGTGCTTTATGTCCTTTTTCATCTCATCTTCACAGCCCCGTGAATTCATGTCTATTAGTCTTTCAATTTTACAGATAGGCACACTGAGTCTCATAGAGGTTAAATGATTTGAGATCACACAGTGTGGAGCTGGGATACAAATCAGATGGTCTGACTTCAGAGATGGACTCTTTGTTCTTGTCTCTTGACTCTTATCTCTTTGGGGCTTATCTCATTGACTCTTTGCAGAATTGCTGAAGGCTGGGTATTATGTCCAGTTTAGAGACAAAATAATTCAGACTCAGGGAGGTGAAGTGACTTGGCTCATGTCCACATAGCTAGCTGGAGGAGCCAAGACCCAATCCAGCCAGTCTTCACTCACAAAAGTAGTGTCCCTGGAATCTACATTGCCAACCCCCCCCGGAGCTGTCCAGGGTCCTCGAAGGCATCTGTTAAGGTGGTATCTGTGTGGGCCAGGGAATCATGAGTTGGCTGTTGGGACCTCAGCCACAGAGTATCACCTCCATCTGCCTGTGTCCTCTCCAACGTGGTGTCTCCTAAGGCCAGCCAAGTCCTCTCTGGCTGGCCCTTGGCCACTGCTCAGTCCCAGCTTCTGCTTTGATTCAGAGGTCCTTGTATTTCTCTGATCCTCAGTCACCACCCAAGGTCCCAAGGACCCAAGTGACACACTTTGATCTTCAAGAACCTCACTGATTGTCCAGACTGACCATATCTCTCATCAACAACCAGCCACCATGAGCCCCAGGAACAATGCCAGACATTTGGCATTCACTGTCTCCTATCTGTTCTTCAGAGGCTTCATCTCATTTCATCCACTCTTTGATCGAGAGTGGTTATTAGCCCCTTTTAGAAATGAGGTAAATAAGGCTCAAGTGAGTTGCTCAAGTTAGCCGTGGAGCTGGAATTTGAACCCGGACGCACTGAAGCTTTTGCTGCAGGCGGAAAACCAAGCCAGCTATCGAACAAGGTGGGAGATCAGGAAAACTGTGACCAGGAATGTGCATTTACAGAGCCTTCCAGAAAGACTGACTCAGGTTGCACCTCCTGAGGACTTCTAGGTGAGTCCGACTTACCTGAACTATTTAGTCTCTGCTTCTCATTTTCATTATGAAATATGGCCTGAGGTGAGTATTCTTTCTGTGAACAGAAAGAAAGTGGGTGGAAGTCAGGCCCTCTGTTCCTCGGTGGGGGAGGAATGAGTAGATATTCACAGTGGCTCGGAGTCTTTTGGCTACGGAAGGGACTAGTTAGGTCAAAATCCTCTCCAGAGAAACAAATTACTATCACCGGAGTATGTATACATGTGGGGTGCTATTTATGAGATTCATACATTTAAAAAAATAGCTTATTTTTTAGAACAGTTTTATATTTGCAGAAAAATTGAGAACATAGTACAGAGAGTTTCTTAAACCTTGCACCTAGTTTCTCTATTACTAATATTTTACATGTATGTAGGATGGCTCATTTGTTGTAATTAATGAACTAGCCTCGATATACTATTATCGACTGAAGTCATGTCTCCCTGGGCTCCCCTTGGCTCTGACAGTTTCTCAGACTCTTTAGTTTTGACTACCTTGACAATTTTGGAGAGTACTGAGATTCATGTCTTTTTTTCTTATGTTGGGGTCTTATCCACACAGTTTCTTCTCCTTGGTCTGCCTTCTCCCCACCTCCCTGGCAAACTCCTCATCCCTCAAGGGAAATTCAGAAGACTTCAGGGTGTGGGCCTCAAGGTCAGTCCTTAGACATCTTCTTTTCTCCCTCTACATTACTTTAAAAATAATTCTAAGCCAGTGGTGCTCAAATGTGTATTTCCGATCCAGACTTTCACTTGGAGCTTAAATGCTGTCCAATAGGCCACTTGATATCTCCACTTGAAAGTCTAATAGGTCAAACTCACAGTGGCCCAAATAGAACCCTGGACCCCTCCTGCCCCTAACCTGTTCCTCCCCTGTACCTCCATCTGGCAGCTGGCCCCTGGCCCCTGTCCCTGTCACTCAGACAGGAATTGGGGGTCTGCTGTGCCCTGTCTTTCTGAAACTGCATAGCCCTCAGGTCACTGAGGCATGGTAGCATTGCCTCTTGGTATCTCTTCAATCCATCTTCCTCTCTGATGCCTCCACCTGCGTCCAGCCCCTACTCCCGCTCGCCTGGAGGCCTGCAGTAGCTTGTTCTCCTTCCAGCCATGGTCCACCCGGACCCCAGAGCAAGCTGTCGAAATATAACTCGGACTCTGATCCTGCCCTACTAACATCCTGTGGGTGCCTTCCCTTTGCACTTGCAATCAAACTCACATGCCTTGTCTTGGCCTTCAAGACCTCTGCAACCTGCACCCTCCCTGCCAACCTCTCAAATCTCATCTGTTTGTTCCTTCAAATGTTCAAGGGGTTGGGATACCTCTGTAAAGAAAACAAAGGTCCCTGACCTTGTGGAGCTGACATTCTAGTAGGGTAGATGGACAATAACGAATAAGTGAAGTAGATAGTAGGTTAGAAGGTGATAGAGACTGTGGAGCAAAGGAAAATCAGGGCAGGGTTAGTAGTGGGTATGGGTAGTATGTGGCAATAAGTGGCTGCTCGGAGGGTCCCACTGGGAAGGGGAGATATGAGCACACACCTTGAAGGATGTGGGGTGTTAGCAGACATCGATTAACTTGGGGAAGAGTCACAGACAGAGGGAACAGCCAGAGCCAGGGTCCTGAGGCTGGAGTGTGCCAGAATGTTCAGGGAACAGCAGGGGGGCCAAGGGGACTGGTGTGGAGGGGACTGGTGTGGAGGGGACACAGGGGCAGTCATACGAGGGAAGGTCAGAGAGGAAATGGGGGCTCCTTCCCCTCCTCTCCCATACTTTAGTCACTAGAACTACCGGTTCCCTGGAAGCCACACTGTCCCTCACTTCCTGCTTATGCACAAGCTGTTTCCTCTACCTGGAAGCACTCTCCAGCTCTGCCTGGCTACTCCTTCCTGTCCTGCAGTCTAGGCTGAAATACCACTTCCTCAAGGAGGTCCCCTTGATCACGTGCTCCCACAGCACCCCAGACTTCCCTTATATTAATATTCACCACGAGTTATGATTGTTTGAGCCCCTTCTCCTCCACTGGCCTGTACTTGCCTGTCCACAGCTGTCTCCCCAGGGCCTAGACCAGAGCTGGGCTTGGATTGGATGCACAGTAACCATTTACTGGAAGAACGAATGGAGTGAGTGAATGAATGAATGGATGCACCCACACTGGAGCTCTGGGCTATATAGGGAAACTGGCTAATTCCACAGAGAGTAAGAATGGGGGGAAGCCTCCCGCTGCTTCCCCATGGATTATTCAGGGTGGACAGAAGGGCCTGGGGTTCTGGCATTTCCCTGGGGTGTTTCCATTTGAGCCCTGCCACCGAAGAGGCCATAAGAGAAGAAAAGGGAGGGCGTTTGGGATTTGGCCAAGCCCCTTTTACAGTTTTTAACAAAGGGATTGAGAGGACCAGTAACCTCATCTGTGAGAAAATTCCAGGACATAGAAAAAGGACCCGTTTCAGAGGGCTCTAAGGGGCTCCAAACTTCTTCTCCCATCTCCCCATGCAGACCAGGGAAGTGGGGCTGGGTCCCGAGGGCAGCATTTGCATTACAAAGCCAGAGTTGCATAAGGAGCAGCTTCCAGAGCTAGAGTTCAAAGAATTGTCCCTTGCATTCCGGACCCAACTTGCATGAAAGAATTGTTGGGAAATCAGGCCAACCTATGTCCAGTAAAACCTCAGTGACCAAGGCCCTCGCCCTTTAATGACTGGAGTTCGGTGAGGCAGAAAAATGCTCACTGGCATGCAACCCCTTGTGAAGGCAAAGCTCATTTGAAAAGCCACGTGGATCTTCGCTGACGTATTACAGGTAATTGATAGGCTTTTCTAAAGACTGCGCTGTGAAATACAGCCAGTCCTCATTTGTTCACGGCATTTAGGGGCCGGAAGGTGCTGGCTTAGTTATGATTTTGGTTAGCGAGAGCTGGCACATGAATATCGTACCAGAGGTGGTCCTATTGTATATTGCATACTATACCTAACTATGGCAGAACACAACTGAGTGTTGGCGGAAGCCAAAGACGTTTGCGTTTCTCCTGTTCTTTCTGTGGGCACCGCCTGCTTTTCTCATGCCCTGATTACTGAGCAAATTTTCTTGGATTGGCCCTTGGTGGCCTTCCATGGGTCTAACCCCAAAGTCTCCTCTCCTTCACTCTGCGCTGCTGCTTCTCCTGGAGGCTGATGCCTCTATCTGAGGAGTGTCAAGGAGGCCCCAGACCCGTCACACGTCCTCCTCGGCCTTCCCCACAAGACGCACGCACAGAGTAACACTTACGGGACCGTGCTTCGTTTATTGGTAAAGATTTTACACCTGGAGGGATCGCACACACGCGTGCAGTGCACTCATCTCAGCGCACAGCTCTCTGAAGTGTACCCATGTGCTCCCCCACACAACCGCCTCCGAGGTGAGTGTAGAAAGCCCTCCCGTCCCCAGCAGGCTCCCTCGGGCTCTGTCTCAGCCAGTGCCCACTTCCTCCCCAGGGGAAGCACTATTCTGACTCTTACCATCGTGGGTTTGTCTCTTGTTCTAGGATTTTATATAAATGGAATCACAAAATTTTGCTCTTTGGGGTCTGGCCTCTTTCACTCAACAGTGTGTTTGAGATTCGTCAGTGCTGTCGCCTGTTTTGCAGGTGATTCTCTTCATTGCTGAGCAGTATCCCACCTCACGGCTACCTCGCAGCGTGGCCGTGCGTCCTCCCGTGGACGGACGATTGGGTGGTTTCCAGCTTAGGCTGTGACTAGGGAAACTGCTGCGAACCTTCCCAGGATCTTTCGGGTAGACACGGCGTGGTTTCTGTTGGGCGAGTACTCAGATGAGGGTCAGCTGTACTGGAGACTCTCAACAGTGGTCGTGTCCATTCATGTGTTGTGTTTCCACAGCTTCACAACACAGATTTTTTTTTTTGACACATTAAAGTCACTTCTGTGCACAATGCTTCAGACTGGTGGTAGAGATGCGGGAGGTATTGGCGAAATTACAGCTTAGATGAACACAGATGGGCTTCAATTCTGACTTTGGAAGGGTTGAGGTAGGAGCTTCGAGTATTTGTCCTTGTAACTTGGAGTGAATCAAAGGGAAGTGTGTCTCTGGGTGTCTTTTTTTTACCCCCCGCCCCACTGCACTGTAAACACTGTGTGAACAGGCACTGTGACATACTCAGAGAGCTCTGTGGGTCTAGTGCAGTTCTCAGCACGTAGGCGCTCAGTAAAGAGAGACCAGCTTACTGGCAGCACACGTTTATTGAGCACGTCCTCTGGCTGGGCACTGTGATGAGACTGTACCCGTGTGGTCTCACTTGAGCTTCATGCTAGTCCTTTGAGTTGGGGAAGCAGGGGGTTCCTGTTTTACAGGTGAGAAAGGAAGCTGAGGCCTTGGACCGATCAAGATACACAGCTCACCAGCAGCAGCATTGCAATCAGACTGGAGACAGTTCGACTCCATGCCTGTGGTCTTAGCCACCTTCACAAGTGGGGTGAGGGTATGGGCAGTGCATGTGTGTGTGCAGGTGTGGGTGTGGAACAGCAAGAGGCTGTGCCCCCCTTCACAGAAAAGGAAACTGAGTCTCAGAGAAGTTAAGGAACTCTTCTGTATGGAGTCAGCTGGGCCAGCCTCCCCATTGAGCTAATTCTTAAAGGAAGAATGTTTTTTTCATGTGGACCCTTGGCCGCTGCCCACCTCCTCCTGTTCCCCATTCCTAAGCCCACAGGTGTCACAGGGCTCTCCTTGGACTCTGCCTCAGCTCCTGATTCTCGTAAAGCCACTGTGTTGTGTGAAGTGACACCTGCTGCCGCCCTCTTTCTCATCCCCAGGGGCAGAGAGGCTCAAACCTTGAAATCCTTCCTTTAAAGTATGGGCCACTCTGGAGAGGCACCAAACCTTGGGACTCGTTCCTTTCCATGGGTCCGTGTACCTCACGCTGCCGCTGGGCTCTGGGCGAGGTGCGGTAATGAGGGCACTGTCTTTCTGATCCTGGCCGCAGGGCCCTCTCACTGCTCTCAGGCCTCAGAGGCCCCGAACACTGCCTCCTGGGACCCACGCCGGGGCACTGGGCGAGGAGCCACCCCAGCCCTGGCGACAGAGGGGGGCCTTCCTCCCCTCGCCTGGGCTTGGTGGGTGGGCTGCTTAATTCTCCTTAAAAGCTCACAAAATGGTTCACACAAGTAATATACAGCATCCTGCAGAAGTAACGCCTGCTTCAGTGTGGTTGGTAGGGTAATAATATGGG
The DNA here is from genome assembly GCA_004027735.1 of Carollia perspicillata. Lineage (NCBI taxonomy): Eukaryota > Metazoa > Chordata > Mammalia > Chiroptera > Phyllostomidae > Carollia > Carollia perspicillata. The sequence goes on from PVKM010034330.1 coordinate 15,488, forward strand.
TGTAATAATGTATAGTTTTAATTTGAACATTTCACCTGAAATTTCATATGGTGTGCTTGAATGTGATATTGTTATGTTGCAAAATTACATGCTTATGATTTTGTAATAAAAGATTTTGTAATAAAAACATCAGGGTGTTATTTGTGCCGGACGCTGTAAAA